>FIZV01006318.1:0-26975 GCA_900050545.1 Trionymus perrisii | reverse complement strand
TAATTGAACCAGTAATTTTTTACTGATATATACCAGTGACCCAATTTTGCCTCTTTAAATCAGTCAATTTTGACTGATTCAAATTAAGAGAGTACACAATCTGACGCAAAATTTTATTTTTTATTTTAAACATCCATGCTCTCGCTAAAAATTTTCCGCAATTTCAATTTCAATTTTGAAGTACCTACCTAATTTTGTGAGCTTTGAGCTTTTATAGTTAACTTTTTATTAGTTGGAGCTAGGATTTTGAAACAAAATGAGATTGTAGAGGATGAAAAGTAGATCATCTTACATGCCTCAAACACTCATGTACCCGCGAAAGTTTTCTACAGTGATGGCTGATCTGATCAATGAACGTTGAAATAATGGGACCATCATCTCACCAAAAGTCTAACGCAGTAGATTATGACGATGGAAGTGCGCATGGGTGACATCATACGTTGTTTACCTACTCGATATTCGCGCCAAAAAAGCATCGATATGACTGTTTTGATATTGTAAAATCCAAAGCGTCGCTAGTCTTCTATTTTTTAGGTCAATCCGACACAAAATTATTTAAAAATCGAAGATCTCAAGTATAAAAATGTCAACGATCTTACATGTAATGATCAATAAAGAAACAAGTTCGCACAAAATAATTATACTTTCTTAACTTCATATTTTTCTCATTCGAATCCGATTCAGTAGAGCGAGATATGCGAGGATGTGCATGACGAAGTAAATGCCAGACATTTTGCAAATATTCGACGTTAAATTGTTCTCATCGAAGTCGTAACTGGCCAATACTTCCAAACGGTTTCTTAAACAGGGCACTTCTGTATTTCGCGGACATTCTAGATAAACAGACATTACGAGTAAGAAATTGAAAATACTTCCAACATATAGGTACGTAAGAAAAATTTTTTCAAGTGAAAAAATTACCCCACCAAGATGTTTTTTCTTTGTATGAAAAAATCGTTTTTATAAAAATGTATATTTTGATTCAATTTTGTGGTGTTAAAATTCTTCAAAATTCATTTTTATTTAGCCCAACTGGTAATAACTAGACGTACTACACCAACCAGTCAACCTATTATACAGGGTGTTCCGTTTAAGGTGCACCACCTGCAAATCACAGATGCTGCTACCCAAACTACAAATGTGTATGCATGTTTGCCGATCCTCAGATTCAAAGGGACAAAGTTACGGACTTTGAAAAAAAATTGTTTTTTAATTCACTCAAGATTTTCTACCCTGCGTCACTCGAGAACCGTAATAGGTAGGAAGTTGCACTCTATGTGGCGCTGGATAGAAAATTTTGTCTAGAATTTTTTATTATGCTCGATCACCTTGCCAGATGGATAGGGGGAGCTGTACCGCCCAAAATATTTGAAAAAACGTTTTGAAAAGTAAACTACAAATATTAAACACATTTTTGGAAGGTCACTGATGTGTCTTTTGGAGTCTTTGACCTTCGGGGTCGAAATTTGGGGTTACCTCTTTTTTTGGTGAGGGCTCTGGAGCAGGCCAAAAATGATGAAATATCTTGAAATTTGCTCCAGCAATGAGGACTCTTATTACCTTCAACATGTGTAAATTTTAGCTTTCTAAGTTACCCCCTCCACTTTTCAAGTCTTGAAAAGTGAATTTTGGGGACATTTTCATCCTGTTGGTCTGGCTACATGTCCCTCAAAACAATCTAGGGGTATGAAAATTTCAAAATAGGTTCAGTTTATGTCTCTGATGTGTCGTTTATATAGGTATTTTAACCTTTGGACCCCTTTTGACCTTTATGTAGGGTCCAATATGAAAACATTTCATGTTTTTAAGTAGGTACCTGTTTCTTTTTTTGGCAGGGACTGAATTAAAAAACCAAGAAGGCCAAAATTGACCTTTTGGGAGCTTGTGGTGGAGCCCCATGTGAACTTGACTTAGGTCGCCTAAATGAAAGGGTAGGGGCTTAGGAGGAGCCCCCATTTGAAGCTAAAATCTTTAACGCTTAAAATCAGTTCTGTGATTTTGTATTTATCATTTTATTTTTATTCAATTAATTTTTGCACCATTGAATCAAAAAACTGGAGTTGAAACTGAAACTAAAACTGAAATTATTTTAAAGGGATATTACTAGCTTAGATTCAAAAATTCGGCTCTCAAGTAAAAAAAATTTAAGTTTTTTTTTTTTTTTTTTTTTAAATAAAAAAATTGAAAATACCTACTGCAACACCTTTGTAGCTGCACAACAAATTTTAGACTTTCTCGTTCGAATCGATCGTGAAATTTCTCACGTACCTAATAATTTTTTTTAAACAACATCAAAAGAAAGCAAACACTATAAAAGAGGGGAAATTCTCGAAATCGTTAAAATATACATAATTACATAAAGATTCCAAGCAAAGAAGAGAATTATAGAGATGAAAAACCAACAACGCTGAGATTCCAGTTCACGTTAAATTAACGCTCGAAAATAAACTTAGAATAAACTTTCAAAGAAGTCAGCTCAAAGTCGAGTTTCCTATTCCTCCAACTTGCATCTTCCAGCACATGTTACAACGCGCAAGCTGATACCAAAAAGACTCGATGACTAAATAAACGTGCTATGAGTTTTAAAAAATATATTTCCCTACAATAAACTTGACAATGAGTATAAAAAAAAAAATGGAATAACATGGAATAAAGAATATAACGATAAACATTTCTACCTCAACTACTTACTTATAATGATACGATCGAACGAGAATATCTCTTATAATAATTTATTAATATTATAAAATAAATCGAGAAAATTGGTAAAATTGCGCTATCTCAACTCGCGAGGGATTTCGCACTAATCACGTTTCATTTTTTAAGCCCGTATTGTCGCCATTCTGAAAATAAAACATAGGTACGTAGAAGCTTAAGTGATTTGTTTATCGAATGATTGAAATCATTTTGAATATTTAAACGTCGATTAATGCCAGAGAGAAAATAATTTCGTGGTACTTGTAACTTGTCGTATACTTATTACTTACCGATTAATTTATGCTCATTTTCTTTTATTAATTTCGTGACAGCTTTTGTATTATATTCGGGTCTCTTACCGCCCCACTCTACCGGTAAATGTTCAGGTGATATGTGCTCATGCAATGAACTCATGTTTGAACCGTGCAGATTAATCTGAAATTCGTCAAATTTGTAATTTTGTGTAGGCGTTTTGAAATGGCAGGAGAAACGGTCTCGCTTTACTTACCTTTTTACGTAATTTTCTTTTCAAGAAAGGCTTAAAAATAGCGTACAATGCGGTGTAATACGATGGTTGATTAATTACGTGCACCCCTCGTAATCTTACCGGAATTTTTTCCTGCGAAAAAATATTTATAACGGTTAAAAAATTACGCGATGCTCGAGTAATTTTAAAATAATATTTTTTTCTTGTTCGAGACTGATTATTATTATAAAAGAATATTAAACTCGAAGTATAAGCAGGTGTACAGGGTGCTCCGAAAATGGTGGATACCTTTTGAGGGTTGGATATAATCGATTTTAACTAACAAAGAATTTTATGTACATCAGGTGCTCACTTTTGTAAATGAAAGCAATAAAGAGCTTCAAAAATTGATTTTTGTTAGCGAATTAGTTGGCAATACTGCGTTCGAAATTTTATCCTGTCCTGCCATTGGATAGCACTTTAAAATTCAAAAAAGTACTCATCACATTGGCATGTCTATCTTTGAATTTAAAGCAGGGTTGCCGAGATCCCCACAGTTTTTGAGGGCTTCCCCCCATTTGATCGCACAATCCCCCCCCCCATTTCTTAACACCCCTCATATTTTTTTGGCTTTCAGCATTAACTCTAAAAAAAAAAGTTTTCTACTTGCAACATTTTTTGAAGAACTGTACCACTTGTATTGTTTACAGAGGATTTTTTTTCACATTCCAAAAAATTATTGAATTTCTCAAAATTCTGCAATGTCTTAATTCACAAAAACTAATGATTTTTCAAAAATGCTTAAATTAATAAAAATTGTCAGTTTCTCAAAAACTGACAAATTTTCAAAAATTATTGAATTGTTAAAAATTGTCAATTTTTTGAAATTGTAAATTTTCAAAAAATGCTAAATTTCCCAAAATTGTTAAATTAAAAAAAAAAATTGATTCACAAATTAATCGACTTTTCATAAATTGTAGAATTTTCAGAAGTCATCACCTTTTCAAAAATTGTTACGTTTCTAAAAATTATTAAAATTAAAAAATTGCCAATTTTTAATGAGCCAATAATTTTTTGAAACTGTAAATTTTTAAAAAATGCCAAATTTCTCAAAATTGTTGAATTTTATAAAATTCTCTAAATCACAAAAATTATTGATTTTTCGAAAATTGTTGAATTTTAGAAAGTCATTACTTTTTCAAAAATTGCCACATTTCTAAAAATTGATAAATTTTTAATGATCCAATAATTTTCTGAAATTGTAAATTGCCAATGCAATGTATGATTTTTAGGGGATTTCAGAGTTCGATTATGATTTCTAAAAATAATACGCTTCTCCCCCCCCCAAAAAAAATGTTTTTGAAGACTTGTCCTCAAGAATATGCTTTCTCGCCGCCCCCTGCTTCTATTTATATTTACGAGTAGATCTCGAATCGACAAAAATTACGATGTATCTCATTATTCGCGTTCAGCACATTTTTAAATCACGTGTATCATTGATAGAACTGCAAAAATAGCGAATCTCTTCAAACTTGATATCGTGATGTTGACATTTTATTACAGGGAAACATCAGAATTTCTCCGCTGCTGGTTAATTATTATCTACCACGAACAATTTTCACATTGTAAACACGTGTGAGGATTACTTTTCGATGGTTCGTAATCCGGCAGTAAATTTTAAGTGGAGAAGAAAGCGTTGAATATATTTAATTTTAAAATTTCTCGCGTTACTTGCAATAAACAAAACGAGTAGTTCTTTGTACATTCAAGTTTGGTGTTCACCGAGTCAATTCGTATCATTGCCATAGTTTAATGAAGCAGTATAAACAATCGTGTATTTTTTTCAACGATGAGGTAAATTTTAAACGATTATTTTAAAACAGTTGAAAAATAAGAGGAAGTGAATTACCAAATTGGGATCACCTTCGATTATATTTATCATTTAGGACATTACTACACGAATCATATTCTCGAATCTACTAAAAACTTCATTCTCATGCCACACCATTTGAATAAAAAAGGTCAAAAGTCGAAAACAACACTGTGATAATACGTCAAATTTCATCTAAATAAATACTCCCTTCCGATATAACAATCAGTACAGTCATACTAATCCAGAACAAAACATATTTACAATAGTGAAATCATCCTAGCTTTTATTGAAAAATCTTTCAACTCTTGATAATTTTTACTTCGTGCGATTTTATTTTAAAATGTGCTAAAAATTTCAATTTCCAGTTCCTTTACTCAGATGATCGAGAAAAAAATGATACAAATAGAAAGCGTCGGGTATTACCGCTCACCAAAGTGTTCGTCAATTATCAGCTTAAATGGTGAGTCAATTAAATTATACGAAATACTTAAACGACATCTGTTTGAGTTAACCCATCAGTCACTACTGACGAAAGAAAAAACAAATCACCGTTACGATAATTTTTTTCGTCAAAAATCATTGATTTCAAGGTCCAACCCATCGTACCTTCTAAGTTAAAAATAAAATAGGAAACTCATTTTTATAACTGATGGCAACTTTATGACAGAAAATCTCGACTTAAAATGTAATAAATTTCAAAAATGAAAATTTTTTGCGAAACTTCTTCCAAAACACGAATATTTATGTAGGTACTCTTTGATTGCACAAATGGTACAGTACGTTACCTATCTTATCAATTTCTTGACGAATCTCGAGTACGTCGTACTAATGACGTTCTCTTTAACAATAAATTCAATTCATACGCACTCGCATAAAACATCCAAAGTTAAAGTGATATTTACTCGAAAACTGTATGCTTATTCAAATCATAATCACCTACTTCTTCATTCAACAAATTCTCAGCCGAAGATTCCAGGTACACATTCGTAATTTACTCTCATTAAACATTTTTCAATTTAGAACATTAACTCTAGAAAATCCAATTAATGTAATAGAGCAGAAATTAAAAACGATACCTTTTTGCTGTTGTTTATCATATGTTCAATTACGCCATAATACGATATATTCGTTAGTATCAATTATCAAACGTACACAGATGTACGAATTATTACCTTCCAACATCGTGCCAATTTTATCAATGAAACCAATTACTTACGTTCATAGTACCTATATAATCATGTTTTACTAATTTCGTACCATTTTTTAGGCAAAACTATGTATGGAACTGCGCGAGTATTAGTATTTATTTTAGGAATCGTAATTATACCTTGCACTTTATTAATAACGCCGTTATATCTGAGACATCGAGTTTTCAATGACATAGCATTTGCAGTAACCGAATCAGATGTTTTAGAAATCAGAGATGGAATCTCATCAATTTTTTGTCAAGTAAATTTCGCATAAGGCTGATACCACTGATACTCGCTCTTGAAGCAAATGCCATTTTCATTTTTTGTTCATTTTGCAGGGTCAAACGATAAAAATGAACTCGACGTTCAACGCTTTTCAAATCGACAAACACCAAATAGATACAACTCACAAAAAACACTTAAGATTACGCAAAAGTATGATGCTACCGGATGACAGCTTGGAATATTGGGGGTTTTTCTTGAATAAGGGATCAACAGTAAACTTATCACTATGTTCAAGGTATCGTGATTAATTAATAATCATACAAAAATACCCGAAACTTCAGTAAAACTAACCCCTTTATCATCACTTACCTTATAGATACAGCGGCGGTAAAATTATGGTGGTGAAGGACATCAAAGATTTCCACTCCTGTGGATTACTCGAACGAAGCCACAAACAGGGTACAGATCCGCACGTAGTCGGCAATAACGAAATACAGGTGGTTTACGATCCAAACGCCGAAGTGATACGCAATTCTAACGAATACGAAGGAGAGAAATACAGTCAAGAAACAATGGAAGAATTGAAAAATTTAATAAGAAAAAAAATAAAACGCACGAAATCTGTACCTGAGGAAACAGCAACAAATGCACCTATCAGAAGATCTAGGTCGATAAATGAGAAAACGTTGACGCATATGGAAGGATTTCTGCATGGAAAAACGAACGACAGTAACGATGATTCCTCATCGGCATCCAGTTTTGAGAACACATTGATTACCTGTCACGAGGGACGAATTTTGCTCAATAAGAACTTCACATATTCGCATCACTGCACCGGATTAGAGTTTCTGGAAAACACAAGTCATATCCATACACAAATACAACACGACGTACATAGCGATGGGTATTACTTCTACATTTTCTACAGTGATCACGATCTAATAAAAAATAGTATTCATACTATATTCGATATATCAAAACCAACTTACGAGTACAGCGATTACATCGCAGGTTGTTTGAATCAAACCGAATGTTCATTTCCCATTTCCTTCTTATCGCAGGAAAAAGTCGTCGTAGAAATTCCAATGAAGAATGGCATCGAACATGAGAGCGACGAGGTTGAAATCTTAATATCTACCTGCCAACATAGAACTGCAGTTTACGCAATATTTCCTATCGCAGTGCTAATAGTAATACTGTTATTTTCGTTCATATAATAGCCGACTTTAATGAGTTAATAAATAAAAATTCAATTTCTCAGTAAACCAACTACATTGAGTACAATAAAACAGAAAACTCCACCATATTTCCGTGCATTTTTCGACACGCAGTTTTATTTAGTTCCTATTACGAATTAAGAATAATCATTTTGTAACCAAACACTTCGCAAAAATAAATTTTGTGGTACTTTTGCTAGCTGGGAATTCTTTTTTTCTTTCAATGATCACTACGAAATAATATAAAGTACTTAATGCACATAAAAATAGAAATAGAAAAGGCCACTCACCACGTGCAGAGGCAGACGCCGTCGAGATCAAAACTGTGGTACTCATCGAAGCTCACAAATTATTGACAATTGACATTTGGTTTTGTACGCGAATAATGCCGAACATTATGAATTTCACTTTAATGTCTTTAATTACGAAATAGGTTCGATTTGTTCGATTTTAACCGATTAAATTATCCAAATTCCGAAAACCGAAGCAGAAAAGGACTGGCGCGATACCTCATTGTCATTTTCGTTTTTTTCGAACAAAGAAGTCTTCCAGAATTCCAGATTCCAGGCGCTCATATGAAAAACGATCAACAATTTACATGCATTTACTAGCGCTCCACGAATAAAAAACCCAACTAAACGAACAAAACAAACAACCTTGCAGGTTTGCGTAGTTGCAGTCTGCAAAATTGTTATCAATTTTTTCCATGTGTTTTTCTATAGTTTTTCTCCTGGTTTTTCAAAAAACTGTTCACAAATTTTAAAATTTTAAAATTAACACTTTTTTCCATTTGATTTGAATTAAATGTCGTAGTTTGATGTTCCACGCGTAGTCAATATGAAAGTAAAAGTATTGACAAGAAACCCGGACGTTTACATTCGAGAAACGAAACGCGATATTCACAAAGGTAAATTAAATTGATAATCAGAAAAATTTCATGTAACCCGATTTCATTATTGTGTATCTAGATTTACTATTTACACGATTTATTTATAGTCCCACGAAATTATGATCCTGCTCTTCATCCCTTCGAAGCACCGAGAGAGTATGTAAGAGCTTTAAATTCGGTTAAATTGGAACGAGTTTTCGCTAAACCGTTTATCGGTAACTTGGATGGTCATCGAGATGGAATATCTTGCTTAGCAAAACATTCTCAATATTTATCAATTATAGCTAGCGGAGATCACAGCGGAGAAGTATGTTAGTTATTTATTCATTTGTAAACCTTTGTGATTAATAAAACACCTCGTTTAAAGGTGCGATTATGGGATATTCCGCAACGAAAATGCAAATTTATCGCACAAGCACATGAAGGATGCGTCAGAGCTATATCATTTTGTCACGACGAGCGATTCATTTCTGCAGGTCAAGTTAAAACTCTAAAAATATGGAGTACCGACGATATGAATTTGAATTCAGACTCTAAAGAACCATTGAAGGTGTTACTATCTGACGTAAGTCGATTTTCGTACTTTCTACGATGATGATTCGATTCGAATTATTCAGTTTGTTGTTGACCTATTTAGTCGATCATTACTGGTATTAGCCATCATCGAAAAGAACCAAAATTTGCCACTTGCGGAGACGTTTGTCAATTATGGGATGAAAATAAAAGTGGTCCTGTTAAAACATTGGAATGGGGTGTAGATAGTCTGCGTCATATTGCTTATAATCCGATAGAAACATTTTTACTTGGTACGTATGATCGTTAAAGAGCACTCTTATCGTTTTTCGACTATTATTTTTCTATTTTACGAATGTTTGTTTTTTTTTTATCAATAGCTTCTTGTGCCGATGATCGTAGTATAATCTTGTATGATACCAGAGAAGCTGGCCCAATACGTAAAATTGTCACTAAATTACGTAGTAATCAACTTTCATGGAATCCAATGGAAGCTTATACGTTTTCAGCGGCTAACGAAGATTTCAAGTAATTATAAAATTATGACGAAACTGTAATTTACTTTCTTAATCATCATCTTCTTCGTTTTTCAGTATTTATTCTTACGACACTAGAAACTTACGTACTCCTGTTAATATTCACATGGACCATGTAATGGCTGTAACTAGTATAGATTACGCTCCAACGGGCAGAGAGTTCGTTACCGGTAGTTTTGATAAATCTATACGTATTTTCGAAGTAAACAAGGTACTGATAAAATTTCCATCAATATTTCTTGTCGTTGAAATCGATTTCCTAATATAACGAATGTTTACAGGGTCATTCCAGAGAAATCTATCATACCAAACGTATGCAACACGTCACCAACGTGTGTTGGTCGCTCGATAATAAATATGTCATGAGTGCTTCCGATGAAATGAATATTCGTATTTGGAAAGCTAGAGCATCCGAGAAACTTGGAGTGGTACGATTATTTCTCATTTTTCTACGTACATGTATCTTAGGCTCGATTCTCATACTTTGACTGTTTCAGCTCAAACCTCGAGAAAAAGCTGCTTTAGAATATGCGAATTCGTTAAAACAGAAATTCGCCAATCATCCTCAAATCAAAAGAATTGCTCGCCATCGGCAAGTGCCGAAACATATTTATCACCATCAAAATCAACTCCGCGCTTCCAAGGAGAAAATTTCGAGAAAGTTAGTATCTAATTTGCTTTCTTCTAGCTTATATTACCATCGATTCATTTACCCGGATTTTTTTCTGTCACAGGGAAGCCAATCGCAGAAAACATTCGAAACCTGGTTCGATTCCTTATGTTGCTGAAAGGAAGAAAGTCGTTATTTCTGAGCAAAAATAGTTTAATGATATCTGATTCTGAAGAGTGCTGAGCGGTCACCCAATCATGAACCAGTTTCCGATGACACTTTTTCAATGTTTTAAATAATAAAAAAAAAAAAATCAGAACCCTGTTTTTATTTCATTTATAAAATTAACAATTCAAGTACATTCATGGAAATTTAGCCTACGATCAACGATGTAGAAATTTATTTATAACTCCCGAAGATTATCAAGTGATTAATATTTTTTTAATAACATTTCAAGCATTGATTAAAATTTTGAATTTTCACTTCATAAAAAATGATAAAATTTTACTTTTAATTTTTTCTCGAATTTTGAAAAGAAACTTTTTAAAGCTGGTACGACGATTTTGTCTTTTAAAAAAAAACGGTCATCATTCATTTTTTTTAGGATGTCTAATTACCACCCGAAGCAGATTTTGATTTAAAATCATCTGGAAAATAATTTTTATTGTTCGAATCTCTTTTTATCACCTATCAAATCAATCAATCAAGAATCAACAAAACAAGAAAAAAATAATTAAAAAACAGGGTAATCAAATACGCATTTTTTTCATCTACAAAATTAACAATTTAAGTACACGGGTAAAATTAAACCAACGATATAAAAATTACAATAATATGTACCAATATAAATATCGTCGCATTCTAAACCATCGAAGAATTATCATCAAATCTATGGCATCAACTACGCGCTCCATACGAATGATAAATTACGTAAAATAATGAAATGCATACAAATGGCGGTTAATACTGGTATTACTCATACGAAGCAATCTTTATCGACACAATGGTTAACATATAATTTCTTAATTATAACTCAATCAAAATCTACCACTACGAAGCACACACAATGGAATGCATTACAATCGGAACGATATTTATGTATTATTTTAATAGAGGGTCCGTTTCGGAGTTTTTCTTTAAATTAAAACTTTTTTCAAGACAATCGACCATAAGGGAAGACTTGGACAAAAAATTGTAATCCGGTAATTAAATTAATCAATGGGGTAAAACAAGATTTAAAAATAAGACTTTTTTTTTTCAGAAGAGTACATGAATTAAAAAAAAAAATAATTAGGTACGTCAATGTTTTATATCGAGTAATTTATAATACTTAGAAACTCAGTCCGGTTTCTTTATAGGTGGTGAATATCTTCTCGATAGAATTAATATAGGCGGCTGTTCTTAAGTCTAATCCTAAATTATACTTCATGGCGGTCTTCATGATGGCCTAAACATTTAAAAAATAGTAAATTAGGTATACTTTATTTCTAAATCATAATTAGAATACACAGAAAGCTGTACTCACCCTGGCCGACCGTTCCATCGTATAATCGAGACCAGAATGAACGATATCTTTTTCTGACGCTCCAGAGATACGTTTTTGGAACGCTTCAGAAGGGGTCACCGGTATCCTGCCGCCTACGCGTCCAAACCTACGTTCTAAGGATTCTTGTACGGATTCTGCGAAACATAACATTGATATAATTAGCGACGAAGATGACGACGAAGCGAATAGTTCACTCGAGTATGAAAATTCATCGTTACCTAATAAATGGTAATTAGATTCTCTTTCGTATTTGAAAGTTAATCTACCGTACGAAACGTGATTAAGATTTTTCAACCATTCGAAAAACGATACGGTTACACCGCCGGCGTTAATGTACAAATCCGGAATAACCAAGATATTTCTTTCGATTAGGATTTTATCGGCAGCCGGTGTAGTAGGTCCATTTGCTGCTTCGGCGATTATCTACGATTAAAAAATAAATAAAATGAATAAATGATGAAAGTTGATGTAATATTGGAAGAGAGCTTATTTTCAAGATGTTTTAATTAGGCGACAAAAAAAACAAACAAACTCACTTTGGCTTGAATTTTGTGAGCATTTTCTTTGGTAATGACTTTTTCGATAGCTGCAGGTACGAAGATATCGCATGGTTCGTACATCAGATTCTCACCGGTGTATGGTTCGGCTCCTGGGAAGCCAACGATGGAACCACTGGAAATATGATAATCTTCCAATTGCTGCGAACGATTAAATATACATTTTATTTATTTAGCTCGTACGAATGAGAATCTAATTATTATAATGTGGGATTCGAAGCTCACCTTAGGATCAATACCTTCCGGATTAATGATACTTCCATCTCGTTCGATAAGTCCGATACATACGGCTCCAGCACGATGTAAATAACGCATCGTGTGTAAACCTACGTTACCAAATCCCTGCGCAAGTAAAACGTATAGTTATATAATTTCACAGTGTAAAATATTAGGTAGCGATTATTAGGATGTCCTTATTTTTGATTTTTGTTTTTTGTCTTAGTAGCTAAAATTGTTTCATTTTATGAGAAAATAATTCTATATTTCTTATTTTTATGTGCCTACTGCCTATAGCCAAAAAATGTCCTAATTGAAATATTTCGTTGGAATTCAGCGATGAGTAGGGAAATACGAAGGAAGGCTATGCCATAATTTCCGATTTAGGTTGAATAGAAAAAATTTTATGAGCGATTTTTGTGAAAAATTATTCGAGTTTAACATTATTGTATTGTTTTAGATGGCGATAAAGGGAACTGTTTATCAACATCTGGACATCTTATTCAGTATTATTATCTCTTTCTAGATAAGATATGAATTACTGTATACTTAATTTATACATAAAAAGGGTCGGGTATTCGAAGGCTGATTTTGTTTTTAGACGAACCTTTTACCTTTTCTAATTATACAGGTGTGATTTGGTCCATTGCTCCCAACTTTTCGTTGTTCTTATTGTTACTTTTTTTCTTTTTTTGAAATACTCATGATTGAAAAGTTTGTGATGCTTGCATCATTGTTTATTTTTGGTCAAGTATAATCGATCATTTTCATGAGAATCAATTCTCAAAATTTTCATTTTTCCATTTGCTAAATCCCCGAGTTCAAAAAAAGGAGAAAATAAAAAAAATTACAATTTTTCAATTCCCCCTAACTGAATTTTTAATGGTACCTTGAAACCGCCAATTTTTCAAAAATTGAGAAACCTAAAAAATTCAAAAGTTCCCTCTCATTTTGAAGTTGTGGGGGGGGGGCAGAGATGCACTTGCACCACGATCGGATTTTTACCCTACTCCAAATATTTTAGAGATTTTTTTCTCCGAATTTTTTTTAATGCCAAAAAATTGGGACCAAAAGTTGATATTCCTAAAAAGGAAAACATTTTTTTCTGAAAAAAAAAACATCTCTTTCAAAATTTTTAATCTCAAAATTTCTGAAATTCAATCTACCTATCTAAAAGTGGTGGATTTTTTTTTTGAAAAAAAATCTTCATTAAAAAAAAAAATAAAGACTAAAAATTGAAATTTTCTTCTCTAAAAATGAAAATTTCTTTGCAAAAGAAACCAACAACAAAAAAGACACGTGATTTCCTTTTTTTAGCAAAAATCTTCACTGCAAAAAATTTGGACGCCCCCCCCCAAAAAAAAAAAAAAATTGATAGATTTTACTTTTATTAACAAATGAGGTAAAAAATTAATTTTTTTTTTTCTCTATTTTAGTATTACACATAAAGTTTTTTTTTTTTCTTTAAAAGTGAAAAGGATTTTTGTAAAAAAAAAAAAATTGTTAAAAAAGTTTTTTTTCTCTCCAAAAAATGATAGGGCCCTAATTCGTTCCAAGTTGAAAAATGTTTTGAACTCAACAAAAAAAAATTGTGGATTTCTGCAATTATTTTTTATCCAATTTTATTTACTTTTTTGAAATTAAACCTTGTAAATTTTTCGGGGAAAAAATCTCTAAATTTTTTTAATTAAAAAAAAAAATGGAACCATAACGATTAAAAAATTTTGTTTTTTTTTCTCTCCAAAAAATGATAATTCGTTCCAAGTTGAAAAGTGTTTTGAACTCAACAAAAAAAATTATGGATTTCTGCAATTATTTTTTATCCAATTTTATTTACTTTTTTGAAATTGAACCTTGTAAATTTTTTGGGAAAAAAATCTTAAATTCTTTTAATTTAAAAAAAAAAAATGGAACCGTAACGATTAAAAAATTTTGCTTTTTTGAAAGTAAGCTTGAGAAAATAAAAAATTGGGAATTAATTCTCACGAAAAATAACAACTTTGGCAGGCTGTAACTAAAAAAAGGCAAACGTTTAAATAAAAAATTAGGGCGACTGTGGGTTCACTTAAAATTCAATTAGGATAAAAATTTTAAAAAATGTGGAATTATTCATAAAATGAAACAACTTTGGGTACTGAGATAAAAAAAAAAAAATTCGAAAGTGTAAAATAAAGACCACCCCAATAGCAATGTTATGAAGTTTAACAGAAGATGACCAACTTGTAAGATGAATGTTTTACCACCCCATCCGGGTGTCGTACCGATCATACTCATGTAATTTGCTTCCATGATGAAATTTTCTAATCCGTGAAAAACACCACGACCTGTGGCCGATATACGTCCGTGAATTCCACCTTGATTGATTGGTTTACCGGTTACGCAAGCGTGGGCGTTTATATCCAAATGACCTGAAATATATAAATACATAAATCAATCGACATTTTGCAATTTAACCTCGTGTCGACTACGATAAGCTCTGAGAATCTAATCTTAAAATATAAATCAAGTCAATGTATAGAAAACAAAACTCCTATTAGGTAATTTTGTTGCTGGTTTATTCATAAAATAATGAATATGACTTCATAATATTCGCAAAGGCTCAATTAAAATTTAGATTACTTTTCCACTTTTCGTTTTAAAGTAAAATACCTACGGTAAGATGACCGAAAAAAATTCAAGTGGCAAATAAAGTACATAACGAGATAATAAAAAACCATTCATATTGAGCAATCGCGAGCCTATAGCTTCAAGTATCGCAGCGAGGAATTACTCAAACACGATACAATTGTGAGCTCGATAAGATTATATTTATATCAACGTGATCGTTGATCAACCATACCTATAGTTTTAGCATAGGTATCCGCAATCCACGACATTTCTCTTTCTCCAGTACCCATGTCAGGAGCTGGTACATCGACTCCGGGTCCTAAATATTAAAAAAAAAAAAAATCCATTAATTTTCTACTTCGAATAAACTGATACGATATTTATAATTTGAAAGATAAACAAATACAAAGTATTCTTTCTTTTTTACGAATTCTACAAATTCAATACCTACTTAGCTTCGATAGATACGTTCATTACATTATATTGTACTTATAATTATATCCAATGAATATCGAAAATAATCTTATATCACGTGCTCGGTACCTTTTTTAGTAAATCGAAGGCAACAGGAATTGCCATAAATCACGCGTGTGCTTGTGAGAGCTTTGGATAAGATACGAGCAGAATTATCGTGTAAAAAAATAGTCAACGTTGAGATCTAATATGTGATTTTTGTTTTAAAATCAACTTGAACGTTATCTTGAAAAATTAATTACAATTTTAAGCGATTAAATTAGTACTTCATAAGATACGAAAGTATGACTATTTTTTCATTATCATAAAACTATTCAGTTTCAAGTTTTCTTTCAAGCACAGTAATACAAAAAAGGAAATTTCGAACGATCGAAATTTGATTCTCGATTCGTAATCTAGGACGCATTTTTGAATAAATGAGTCAGGGTTCCATGTTTTTGAGGCACCCTTTTTCGAAGAATTCATCCCATTTTCAAAAAAATATCCTGGTCCTCATTAAAAATTTTTTTAATAAGATTCTTTGAATGATTTTGGTTATAACATATATTTCGATTAGACCCCTCCCTCTCCTTCAATTTCGCATAATACCTAAGAGAATCATCAGATAATACGTATTATGCAAAATTGGAGGGGAGGGAAGGGTCAAATCGAAATTAATGTGATGACCAAAATTATTCCAAGGATCTTAATGTACAACTTTTATTTGAAAATTTTTTCAATTGGGACCTTCAGTGCAGAGATAATACGATTTTTTAGAAAGGGGTATGTAGAGATTTGAATAAAGTTATCAACTCCTAGCTATTTCCTTTCACCAATGAAATACGAGTAACGTAATTTTCCTCATTTTTCATATTCATCCAGGGAGTACGTTTTTCAAAAAGGGATAATAGCTCTGACCTAAAAATTAATCCGGAAATTGGCTAATAAAAAAATCACCCAATCTTGGGGAACTGTACAAACACCTAATTTAAATTAATTTAGATCACGTTAAATCCCATAATTTATAAAGAATTTAAAGTTTACCGAAAAAAAAAGAAACCGAGTGATAACTCGACGTAATAACATCGAGTCGTCAAAACATAGGAAAAATTCGCTAATAAAAAAATCACCCAGTCTTGGGGAACGTTACAAACACCTAATTTAAATTAATTTAAATCTCGTTAAATCCCATAATTTATAAAGAATTTAAAGTTTGCAGAAAAAAAAAGAAACCGAGTGATAACTCGACGTAAAAACATCGAATTGTCAAAACATTAGGAAAAATTCAACCCACGTACACCACGCTTTGTTTTACCAGGAAATGGTATTAAGAAGAATCGTAGATTCTTTGTACCTACGTCTCATTAAGAAGATTAAAATTAAGCATTTTTACATTTGTTGTGATGTACGAATGAAATAAATCCGATGATAATGACCTTAATAATGCGTTATTTAACGACTAAAATCGATAACAATTAAAGATAACCTTGTAGCCCTTTAACTATCGGAAACGGAGAATTCAAATTTGTAAGTGAGAAATTTTTTCATTTATCTAATATGAACCAAAGCAAAGCGTAAATGAAAGAAACCTCGTATACTTACACGTTGCCATGTGACCTTACTTGTATGTAATTATAATAATTATACGGAGAACAAAAAAACGCATATGTGTACGAGTTATTATGTCATGCGTAGTTTTTTACAGCGAAACAACATTCTGTCGGCGAAAAAATTATCTGAAATTTTTTACACGAAACGAATTTCTAAAATTACACGAGCGATTTTGTAAACAAAGAAGAAAAGAAATAATCATGAAAAAGTAAAGATTAGATAAAATTTTTTATCGATGATATAATTGACTGGGGCAATGTGTCTGGAAATTTCGTGAGTAAAGTTTGGTTTATAAAATGGGATATCTGCAACGATTAGATAAATACTACATAGCGATAACTTCTTCAGTGAACGTATCGATTATATCAGAATGAATAGATATTTCTCACTATTTTGCATCATAAAATTCGGAGCAAATTTCTTCTCAGTGAAACGTACGAAAAATTTCGCCAATTCACTCACCGATAAATCCCTTCTTTGCCAACTCCAACGTAAACCGCCGGGTTATCCTTTCGAGTTCATTTTCGCTATAATTCTTGGGGTTTATTTTGACACCGGCTTTGGCTCCACCAAACGGTACATCGACACAAGCGCACTTGAAAGTCATCAACGCCGACAGAGCTTTTACTTCATCCCTTGATACATCTTCGGAAAATCTAATACCTAAATGTAAAAAAATATTGTTATTTCATTTTCTCCACAATTCAACATACAAACACAATAAACACATCGGTCATGTATTTACCTCCTTTGCAAGGCGTACGATGGGTACTATGCTGAGCTCTGTAGCCAGTGACCATCTCATAATCTCCACTATCCCTTCGGACCGGGAAACTTATCTCGATGATGTGATCGCAAGGCTGCATTATGCTCAAAATACCTTTTACCTTTTTCCTCTTATCTTCCACAGACATCTTGGTCTTAATATCTTCGACGAGTTTATCAGCTGCAATTTGACAAGCACGATGGAAGAAGTATTCAACCATATCGAAAAATTTCGGGTTTTGGGCAGTAGGAATATCTGCGAAGCGTTCCGGCATCTCGTGCAGAGCATGCACATCACGTCGCTGTTGCACTTGAGATAGAGCTGGCAGAATTTTGGAAATTCCATTGATGTCTAGGCCAGCTTTCGTCAACATACTCAGCTTTGAGGTGTACTTAACGGACAGCATTTTGATAAGTGTTTTGAGAGAATACGATGATTAGATATAAATTTAAGAAATATCCAAAGAAATGTACAATTTTTACATTAATTCTTACGCGATATAATAAATTAAAATAGAGTTGAACGTCTCTGTACAGTACACACGATATATCTCGCGAAAAAGCGTAACTCGAACTGATAGCGAGAAGAGAAGAGCTTCCAAAGTTGCTTAAAATGTTCAAACTTATGCTTCAAACTTTGGATTTTTGAATGATTTTGCATGATAGTTTCGAGTGGGGGTACTTGCAGTGTTACTAATATTAATAAATCAAAAATATTTTGTGCTTTTCTTAACAAAAGTTTTGAACATCACATTTCACACTTCACAGCATTTTTATTTTACAGATTTAAAACCCGAAAGCTTCCAAAGGAAAATATTTTTTGTTAAAGCTTGAAGCATACATTTTTGATTCATTTTGAAATTTTAATTATTTTTCTTCCAAATTGAAAAATATTTTTTTAAATGTTGATGAGGTAACACTGATTAGAGTCACTCCTCAAAAATGGCTTGGCCCGATAAAAAAGAACCGGAAATGAATTTTTTTATGAATAAAAATAGGTTTATGGGAGACGAAGGTCGATATTATCTATTTTAATGGAATCTCAGACGTGTAATTAATAGTATTGTGCCATAACATTGCAATTCTAATAATTTCTCTCGAAAAAAAAAAAGTTTTTTCGTTGTTGTCAAAGTATCTAGATGGATTCAAATCTTCAAAGGATATACTCCCATGATAACAAATTGCCTTGTTATCATAATGTAATCATTAAAATTTGATTAGTTGTTAAATAATTTATGTAAAATGTAATTTTGAGTGATTTTTGTCTGAAATTTAAAGTTATTTGGTATCGCCAGTATGGGGAATAGACTGCCGATAGCCAACCCCAAAGATACATAGCAGGGGTGAAAATTTAGGTGAGATGTCAAAACCAAATCATGTAGGTTCGTATGTGACTATGCCATCCGTTCATGGCAGACCTTACATCCCGTCAGGGGCTAAAAATCGTATCGGTTACCATCAGCGAAACCTCAGTTTAGACTTCAGGTTAGTAATTTAAAAATACTGGATAAAACGAACACGATTATGTATGTACTCAAATGTGAAATAATTGACAGATCCATGGGTATCCTGTTACCTCCAGTGTCTCAGGTAACTACTAAAATAACATCACATCAGCGTAATCGAAGTTTGGATTCTGCTCTACAACGTATTCCTGAGGTTGACGTTACACCGAGTCCAGAATATGAGAACGCCCAGTCTACTCTGCCGGTATTGGAAAATGAAGATAAATCGAAGACCCAAAATAAAGAAGACTTGACCAGTTTAGGGTCCGATGATTCGGGCATTATTTGCAGGTAAAATACAATGATCGCTTATATATGAAATGAAATCGAACAGGAATGTGAATCAAGTTGAAATGCTAGATCCGAGGTTACTAGTAGTAGTACCAGTGGTCATCAGAGTCATGAAAGTTTAGAAAGTGAATCAGAGTCACCTGTTCCCGAATATGAACCTCCTGAAAATGATATCGCTGCGAATACGAATAAAAGTTTCCTTTTACGGTTGTTCGAAAGCACCTTGTTTGATATGTCAATGGCGATTACGTATCTGTTCAATTCGAAAGAACCTGGAGTACAGAGTTATATAGGTGAGCTGAAGTTCTAAATTCTGGCTTTCTGCGAGTTGATAAACAATTAATTATGCTTTGGAATGGATTTTTTTAGGTAACAAGTTATTCAGTTTTTCCAACATTGAAGTCGATTTCTACCTACCTCAACTGATCAGCATGTATATTCAAATGCAAGATGTTGCCGAAGTACTTCATCCGTATTTGATGCATCGGTATTGGAATATTTTCAATTTTAAATTATACTTGATTGTTCGGAGATTTAATGATGGTCTTCACAGATGCCGTGAGTCTTCCGATTTTTCTTTGAAATGTGCGTGGTTATTAGAAGCATACAGTTCAGATTCGCCTCTGCCGTGTAAGAAATCACCAGCTATGAAGCTCAAGAAATTAATATTATCAAACGAATTGAAGTAACTAATCATCTTTATTCTTTTTGAGAGCTGTTGACAGAAAAATGATTCCATATTTTACGTGTTTCAGATCTTACAATTTTTCAACATGTCATACTGGTGAAATATGTAAAAAAGACGGTGTTTCAATTACAGCTGCCACATTATTATTTAAGAAAACCCATCATCGTGCATATTCGGACGCTTCAACTTTATTGTCAAACCAAAAACACCAGATTCCTTCCAGTAAGTCCTCGTATATCCTCGTCGTACTTCAATTTATTTATCTTTATTAATACGTTTTTTAACGCGTAGAAGATCGCAAAAAAAGTTTAGGAGACTTGAGCACCGGACACGGATTCGATAATGGTTGCACTTGTTTCGAATCGTGCGAAGGAATAGTGAGCGGTTTACGTGGCACACAAATCAGCTGTCATTGCGAAGTGGGTATATTTCTAGGAGTGTTTTTTGTCCGGCAACGATTTATTAAATAGAGTTTCTCCATAGGCTCCTAGATTAACGGCGGAATTGAATTTCGTAAAAGTTCTCACCAATATTGGTAACACGTTGAAGTGTATTCAAACAAAAGAAGCTCGTACCACGAAATTGATGGCAGAATTGGCCACAATTAATTTTAACTTACCTGCGCGAGTTTGGATACCACTTTGTAGCAATATACCTCATCATGTTGTTCGTATACCGCCTCAGATGGCCGCGGTGCTGAATTCTAAAGATAAAGTTAGTTTCTGTGTTACATTTGAATCAAACTAGAATGAAATTCTAATTCTTCGTTGTGTTTCAGGCGCCGTATATAATTTATGTTGAAGTAATAGAAGTCGACGATATCGAAAAGTCGCCAGTGATATCGAGAGCTACTAATAGTCTACGTCAAACAAAAAGCGAAGAGAATCTGTCTACAATTTCCGATTCAGATATCGATTCATGTTGCTGGTCTCAAGAAGACGAAGACATCTCTACTCAGGTTCGATAACAGTCTATTTTATTCTATATTTTGATTTATTGTCGTTTACAATTGTTTGAATTTTTATAGTATTCGCGTATGAAAAAAGCAGACGTAGATACGATTTCTGAAATGTCTCAAGATTCGAGCGACTCTAACGTTTTAATCGCAGCTGCAGATATTAGAAAACGCCTCAGCGATTCACTTAGTGAGAATAAACCTTTTAGTCATGATCCTGAGGATCCATCCGCTGCGGCTTTAAAAGTACGTTACACCAGAGTGTAATTGAAAATCGAAATAAAACCAAAACTGTTACATTTTTCATCTTCAGGAACCTTGGGAAGAAAAAGTGAAACGTGTCCGAGAAACTTCACCCTATGGTCATTTATCATCTTGGCGTTTATTATCGGTGATTGTAAAAACTGGCGACGATTTACGTCAAGAATTACTCGCATCGCAGCTACTGACAATGCTACAAAAAATTTGGCAAATGGAACGAGTGCCTTTGTGGCTGTATCCATACAAGTAAATTGAATTTATTTTCGTACTGCTAGCTTTGAGTACTTAGTTAATTTGAAATGTTTGTAGAATTCTATGCTTATCTGACGACTGTGGACTAATCGAACCCATTGTAAATACTGTGTCGTTGCATCAAATCAAAAAACATTGTCAGTTATCTTTATTGGAATATTTTCTGCAAGAATATGGACCGAAAAATTCGGAAAGTTTTCTCAATGCTCAACGTAACTTCGTGCATAGCTGCGCGGCGTATTCGATTTTTTGTTATTTAATTCAAGTCAAAGATCGGTATGGAAATGTCTCAAATAATTTTGTATTTTACCCAAAGCGTGTACCACTGTATCTACTAAATTATTTTATTTTTTCAGTCATAATGGAAATATTTTATTAAACGGCGAAGGTCATTTGATCCATATTGATTTTGGATACATTTTATCGACATCACCGAGGAATTTAGGATTCGAAACGTCTCCTTTTAAATTAACTCCCGAATTCGTAGACGTGATGGACGGATTTAATTCGGATACGTTCGAGTATTTTAAAATACTAATTCTACGTGGGTTACTAGCAGCTCGAAAGCATATGGATAAAATCCTTAGTTTAGTTGAAATTATGAGATCTGGTGAGTACCCTTAGTACCCTACAAGTAAACCAAATTGCACGTGGATAATAGCATGATGGGCAACTTGGCAATAGCTTGGGTGCTCGGCCATCACCAAAAATTTGAAACGTGAAATGAGGTTCAACCCAGGAAACTCCAAAAATGCAAAAATTAACCACCCTTACGTAGAGTCCTCCCTTATACATATACTACCTAGTACCTAGACCTACCTAACTCTGTTTTTTTTTTTTTTTTTTTTTCAGAAAAAAATTTCAATTTTTTAGGATTAATCTAAAAAAAATTCAGTTAAAAAAATATCTGTTTTTTTGGAGAGAAAGTACCTATCTCTAATTTTGAAGGAGAAAATCTCTTAATTTCTTTGAAAAAAAAATCTTAATTTTTTTGTTTCAATTTTCTTGACAAAGTTCAGTAAATTTTTTAATTTGCTTGTAGAAAAAAATCTTAAAATTTTTTTGAAAATGGAAAAATTTCAAAAAAATTTTGAAATACTTTTTTTTAAATAGCTATTTTTTTTGTTTGAGGAAATATCACATTTTTTGTGCGAAAAATCTGTTGAGGGGGGAGGGGGTGGAGTCATTCTCTTATTCAGCATTAAAAAAATCTAAACCATCTCCTTTGAGAAAAATAGAGTTACACGTTGAGAAATTCCAATCTGTTGGCTCTATTTAGGCACTCGTTAGACTGTAGATACACCTCTGAGAATTTTTGTTATTGGCACTTTGGTTATATTCAAATCTAAATTAGACACCTACTTCTGGAACACCCTGTATAGTTCATTATAATTTTGTAATTATGGGAAAAAAGAACTCTGGCACCTTTTACAAATTCAAAATGTTCCTTATTTTGGTAAAAATTTTAATATTTAAGGTTTTCTTCTCAAGTCTCACGCTGGCGTTTTTCCTTTCCGAACGCAGAGGAAATGAAGACGTTCAAAAATGATGCAAACGGAATTTCGAATTAAAAACCTTGAAATTTATAAAGCAGCCGGTTTTAATTAAATTTCGTGTTGGAAAAGTTGGCGTTGATGGTGGTAGTTGTTGAAACGCAGGCCATTCACACGCTTTCTGCCCACAGCAAAAATGAAAAAACTAACTAATGCCAGTCCGTTGAAAAAATGTTACCGCTGTTTGCCCTTTTTTTTTACTCTCTTTTTATACCGTTTTACCAAAAGACTCAGATTACGGCCGAGTTTTTATATTTTTTTGATATTTTGACGCGAATAAATTCACGTTTAATTGAGGCCATCAGAGTAAAAAAAATTCCAACGTACGTATGTGCGAGCACTTGAGGTTAGATTTTTCGTCGTTAAATTCTTACTTTTGTTTGCCTTTGTCACAGAATCCAAACCAGTGACCTGAAACGTATGTTTTAAAGAGAACTAGAAAAAAACAAAACAACAAAAAAAAAACACCTCGGATTTTAACAAAAACTAAACTTTAATGTAAGTGTTACATTTAGTGCTAAACTTTACGACTCAAAATCCATCAAAGGAACTACTATAGTTTTTTCTTTTTTAATTTCTAAGCTTTTTTTTTCACTGGTCACCAACAAGACAGTAGAAAAGTTTATTGCATGAATGTGTGTGGCATTGTATGGCAAAAAAGAGAAGGGAATCTAGTTTAAAAGGTTTATGGAGCTGTCTGATGTGTGAAAATGTATATACTAGGATCGAACTTCGCGCGGAAATTCGTTTCGCTATGGTGGTGTAGTGTTTTCGATAGATATGTTTTCGTCTTGTCTTCTACTGATAAAATTTCCAAGGTTTTACCATCGATGGTACGTCGCTACAATGCGATACATTTCCGATACATGGCAAGAAAAATGGCGACTGTGAATTTTCAAACATCACGCAGGAGATAAATGTGATTATTGTGTTCAGAGCAAAGACCTCGAAGAGTAAAGAAAAGTTGATTTGGGTTGCAGCGAACACAGGGTCCTGTGTATGTTATTGTACTCTTCCGCCTTGTCCCTTCGAACTCTTCTGTGCCGAACTTCATTAAATGTGGAACGGGCTGCCATTCGAGTGTTCTTCGCATATTTAGGATTGCTTTTTTCACCTCTTTTGGGAATTATACTACGTGCATAAAGAGAAGAGAGTAAAACAAACGTGTTTTATGTATCTTTCTATTGTACACGCCGTACGGGTATAAACGCGACTTCTTTTTACAATTTGATTTTTCGCTTGTATACGTATTGTTTAAAATGGCAACATTTGCTGAAAGAATTACTTATGTATTTATTTGCATGAACGAAGATCAAATAAAAAATTCAATTAAGTCATTTGGCCGTTGCTGGCAGAAAAGGTGAAGTTTGCCTTTTGAAACCCATGTCGTTAGATGAAACGATGGCATCGTGATGGCGAGTGTTTAACCTGGGTTTGGGAAATGTCATTCA
This sequence comes from Trionymus perrisii, assembly GCA_900050545.1. NCBI lineage: Eukaryota > Metazoa > Arthropoda > Insecta > Hemiptera > Pseudococcidae > Trionymus > Trionymus perrisii. The sequence goes on along the minus strand of FIZV01006318.1, from coordinate 2,048 downwards.
GGGCACTTGAGTTAGGCCATTTTGAATTCGTTGTCAAGTTTTGTGATTATTTTTTCCTGGATTTTTACTTTAAAAAATAGAGAACATATTCGAAAAGGTTAGAAGCCTTTTTGGGTTAAGTGGATAAAGAAAATAGGGTACGTTTGAGGATAATCCGGAAAAGTGCAAGATATCAAACATATTTCATTAGAATGAAGTTCTTTCTACAGAAATGCAAATGTGTTATCCTTGTTTTGGTGGATTTTCTATGAACTTGAACAGAAGAAGAAAATGGATTTGTACCAAGTAGGTACATACATTTACCTATTATTGCCTAAAAGTGTCATTATTCCAGTTCGTTTGAAATTTAAGTTCACCTATCCGCAGCTACCTTTAAGCTCATTACTCGTAATGGCATCAAATCAATGAGACTCGTGCAGTTATTTGGACTTGATGAATAATTTCCAGGTACAAAATTTCTTCAGTTACAGAAATCGCTTGGAAAATTCGTTCAGAACAAATCTATTGAAAATTATAAGTACCTAAGTATTCTCCATTCAAGAAACTTATTTTTTACTTAGGAGTTTTTTCTCCTCAGAAGATGGTTTGCTGATCCAACAACAAAAAGAGTTTTTTATTTTGAGAAAACTGGTCTTATTTCTTTTTTTGTCAGTAGGATTTTTTTGCCGAATAGATATTTTTACTCACGAATTTTTAATCAAATGACAGAATCCCCCCCCCCCATATTAAAATATGGGGTTCAGTGTTCTGCTGTGTTCTGAGAAATTTTCATGATTTTTTTTCTCCATACTGAGTTTTACAAGGAAGAGGAAAAAATAATTTTATACAGGATTTCTTTGTTAAATTTTTTTTTCTGGAACTTTATCATAAATGTTCAATTATTTCCCAAAGAAGTTTCAATGTGAAAAATTCTTGAATAATTTTTAACTTTGAAAAATTTTTGTTGAGGATTTATATGTATTACAAAATTTTTACATTTTTTTCCAAATATAAAATGTTTTAGAATAAAAAAATTAAGTAGGTACATATGAATGCATCATTGACTTTTTCGAAAAAAATTTTAAAGAAAATCTTGAAAAAATTCTCTCTTTTTATCAATTTTTTATGTATTTGAAAAATTTTTTGGAATTTTTTCCAATCATCTTTTGAAGAATTTTTCTCTTCAGAATGGTGAATTTTTTGATTGGATAATTTTTACTCTGAGGATATTTTCGTTCGAGGTTTATATTTTCATGCAAATTTTTTTCCAAGAATTTTTTCGCAAATGTCGACTTTCAAGTAAGTACCTACATATAAAAATTGAAGTACACATTTGTAAGTTGCCAATAGATTTTTTTTCTAAAGTGATAAAATTTCTGATAGTTTTTCAAAAATAGGAGTAATCTTGAAAAAAAAAAAATGGAGATTTCTTTTTTTTTGATTCTCAACAAACTAAAAATGCAAAATTAATGAAACCATGGACCACCTACTTATGGCTTTGTTGTATACCTACTTTCATTTTTTTTTCTTTTCCAATTCTAAAAATGTTTCCGCTACAAAATTCTCTAAGTAAATATACCCTCTAAAAATTAAAGTAAAAATGGAGTCAAAATTTATTTTGAATAATTATTCAGAAATAGGTAATTGTTTGTAAATCATACATGAATTTTTTAAAACACTTCTCCTTTAAAATATCACTTTTGATTATTAGATCCCTTTTCTTTTCTCACGCACCCTCACCATGTGTTTTTTTTTTCTTAAAAAAAAAATGTCTCTTTGGTAGGATTATTTTTATTTTTATTTTTATTTTTTTGATAATATTTTGCTATTGCATGAAAGAATTTCGCCTCGAAAATAGTTCAGTCAAAGATTTTTTTAAAGTTTATCCTTTGATAAATTTTTGTAATATAATTTTTTTGATGAGCTATTTCTTTTTAATTCATTTTTTTAGAAAGTTTTTTTTACAGAAATTTTTTCTAAGTAGATTTAATTTTCAAAAGTGATTTTTCATTTTTCATTTTTTTTTTTTTTTTTTGACGAAAGACATTTTTCAGAACATTGTTTTTTTT
>FIZV01006285.1:0-18809 GCA_900050545.1 Trionymus perrisii | reverse complement strand
TTTAAAAATTTACAATTTCGTAAAATTATTGGATCATTAAAAATTAACGATTTTATAAAATTCAAAAATTTTAAAGAATTTTGCAATTTTTAAAAATTTAATAATTTTTGAAAAAATTTCAGTTTTTGAGGAACTGACAATTTTTAGAAAGTTTATGATATTTTTAAAAATTTGTCAGTTTTTGAGAAAAATACATTTCTTAAAAAATTATGATTTTTTAAAATTTCGTAATTTTTGTGGATTAAATTTTTTTACAAAATTCATCAATTTTTAGAAATTGGATAATTTTTAAAAAATTTGTAATTTTTGGGAAATCAATAATTTTTGTGAATTTGAGAATAATTTTATAAAATTCAGGGATTTTGAAAAATTCGATAATTTTTGAAAATTTGTCAGTTTTTGAATAAATTATCACTTCATTCAGTTCATTTTCAGCATTGTGCAATGCAATGTACGCATTGCTAATAGAAGAACAAAACGAATTTTTTTCTTTTTTTTTCGTTAAACATAAAATAATATTATCGATGATTTTAACTTAACGTTTCGGTTTAACGTTTTGAATAACTTTTGATTCGTTAAACCAAAAATATCGTTTTGGTTTCGTTTTTCTTTTTGGAATTTGGATAATTATTTTCTTTTGCCGTTGGTTTTGCCAACAGCCCAACACTGCCCAACCCCAAAATCACGAAATGCGGGCCCGGGGAAACCCCCTTCCCACCGGTAGGGCCTGCCATGGTGCCATGCCACCTCCAGTCGCTCCACGGCTCCACGCTCCACGACTCCACATGCCACGAGAAAAGAAAACGAAGTTCACGCGCAGGCGCATGTGCGTATGATCTTACTCATGAGGAAAAATTATACTGCACACATACGCAAGCGTTTGTGATGGTTGTGATGAACTGATGATTGCGGATCATTGATAAACTGATGATTAAACAAAACAAAACTATAATTAAATTTTTAATGCATACGCAAACGATTTCTAATGTTTCAATTCAATTTGCTTTGTTTCTCTCATCATTACTCATAACATGTAGTGTATAAAAATAGGAAGGATCCTGATTCTCTTACTCAGGTATGTTAAGTTCAGATACTGTGACATGTGTTAAAATACTGAAAAATCTGGAAACAACGTGGTTCTTCTTCAGACTACGCAATCAATCACCAATTTTTCAATTTAATCCAAAGCGTTGAGTACATATCATTTTTACACTCAATGATATGATAATTTACCTTTGGTACAATATAAAGCTAATAATTGAAATTATTGTTTCGATTTTATTAATATAAAATCGTAAACATTTGATTTATAGTTACATTAGCAAGAAATCACCTTCAAAGTTCAAACGTATCCAAAGTTTAGAGTTTATAGTGATGTGTTATAATCATTATAGTAGTAACTTTGGTAAATTAATTTTCAATAATTTGAGTTTGTAGTATTCTACGTGGTGTGCTGCGCTTCTCATTATGAAGACAACTGTATGAAAGACTAGTTTACATCTCGTATGCCGTTATTCATCTACTTATTTCTATTAATTCTATTTCGTTTAGTTTCAAACAAGTAGCACCGCTGAAGATGACTTCAGAAAATCAAATTGCCGCCAACATTCTAACCAAAGCTGTTACCCTGGATGGAAAGAAACGTTACACTGAAGCTTTAATATGTTATCAAGAAGGACTTCATATTTTAATGGGTGTAATGCAAAGTACGTATCCCAAATATTCAAAATGATCACCTGTTCGGTAAGGATATTAAAACGAAAAAAATCGTTTTCACAGATATGACCAACGGCGAAGATAGAAACAAATTAAGAACTAAAATTTCAGACTACATGAGTAGAGCAGAGAAAATAAAACAATATGTAGAAGATGAAAAGGATAAAGATTCGTATCATGAGCAAGTCATCATAGAAAACGACTCATCTGGCCATAGCTACGCTACCGTTTTTGGTCGTTTTTTAGACTCTACTGTGAATGAAATTGAAATAGACGATCCTTACATCAGAAGCTTCCATCAAGTGGGTTGGTTACATTTATCGTATTAGAAATTAAATTCTCATTATTCTGAACCTACTAAGCTTTTCTTCATCTTCAGTTTCAGAATTTAGTAAGATTTTACGAACTCGCTATCAAATCGTGTGCTAATTTGAAATCAATAATTTTAACTACCGTTCCTCATCATACCGTACAAAATGAGCAAGAACAATGCTTCAGACAAATGGAAGCAGAATTATCGAGGTACAATGTGAAAATGAAAATCGTGTATTCTCCTACTTTACACGATCGTGAGATTCGGTGAGTAAATCCACATTTCTTCTCATAAATCGTGAAATATCGAACAACTTTGTGATCAATTAATATTCATTTTTAGACTAGATAATGGTTGGATAATCAAAATAGGTCGTGGACTAGATTACTTCAAAGCACCAAGTAATAAGTTTGCGGTAGGAACTTTTGACATGGATTTAAGAAAATGTCATGAAACAACTGTTGATATATTCCATAAAAAAACAACGAGGAAACGATTTGGTTAATTTTTTTATAACGTGATCGTCGATATTTTTATTTTTTTTAAATGTGATATTCATTCATGTTGATGGTATTTTTATCCTATATCAGTTGCTAAGTTTTACAAAAGCTTCCAACTTTGAGTAGAAACCCTGAAAGTTCTTCTCGTAAAAGCTCAGAATTGTTGGAGTTTGTCTTTTATTGAAAACCTCAGATTGGGGAAGTATAATCTTTGATTTATGAAGACTTGTAACATTTTATACGCTGTGATTTTTGTTTAATTATAATTTTGTATTTTTCATTATTATTTACCATTTATTCAGCTCAAATTCATACTCGATTTTTTATCTATCTAAATGCAGGGAAATTGAGGAAAAAATGAATCGAACAAATACCACTTTCCAAATTGTAAGGATTTCTTTTTATTATAATTACATATCAACTATCATCACTCTCTTCTTTAATTTCTAATTCCTGGTAACTATCTTCATTCGTTGACATGATATCGTCGTCAATGTCGCTTATTTCCATAACTTCACCGAGTGTTTTCGCAACACGTGTCGTTTTTTTCCTGGATGCCATTTTTTGAATAAACTGCATCGTATATTTATTAAAATCACACCTATAAAATATACACGAAAATTACGTAATTAGAAATGAGAGAATAAAAAGTTGAGGAATTGCTATCTCACAAAAATTCGAGATATTTTTAAGAAAAATCGAAGAATCGGGTGATTTTTTTTTTTCTTCAAAAAATTGAGATATTTATTTCTCAATGAAAAATAGTAGGACAACAAATTAAGTTTTTTTTCGGAAAAGTTAAAATTCTTTCATTTTAGAAAATTGGTAAATTTTTTTTTCTTAAAAAAAATTAAAACGAATTTTCTGCTCCGAAAAACTGATTTTTTTATTCTATGAAAATTTTTAACAATTAGTTATTTCAAAAAAATCGCCAAGATTTCCCAGATATTTTTATTAAAAAAAAAAAAGAAAAATCTCAAAAAAATCAGATGATTTTTTATTCTTCGAAAAATTGAGAAGAAATTTTTCCAAAAAATCAAGTGATTTTTCTCCTCAAAAAGTATTCATATATCTCAAAAAAAGAATAAATATATATATGAATTTAAAAAAATTAGATAGAAAATCAAAAATTGAAAACAAAATTTCACTGGAGAAAAAACATTTTTTTTTTGTCTTCAAAAAATTGAAAATAATTTTTTATCCCAAAAAATGTTTTTTTTTATTCCATAAAAATAGTTAAAAAGTTTATTAAAAAAAAAAAAATCTTCAACAATCAGGTGATTTTTTTTTAATTTAAAATTTTTTCTGCTTGTAAGAAATTTTTTCCAAAAAAATGAAATATTAAAAGAAATTAAGAAATTTTATTTATGCTGAATGCAAAAAAAAAAAAAAAATAGAGATGTTTGAAATTGTGGAGTTCTTTAGGTAGCTTATTATTTCACTTTCGAAATTTTTGGGTGTAGTTGGGGCATCGAGTTCGGGTCTAATGTTTTTTCCGGCCATGCCAACGATTAAAAAATTGGATACTCACACTTTCATTAAATCTTCATGTTTTTTCTTCAAGTTACGATGTAATGTGAGTAAAATTGAAGGATGGCATACACTAGAAGCGTTATTAGCGTTTAGTAGGTGTTCGGTCCATATGAGATAGTATTCGATTAATGGAGAACTTTCCACAAATACTGCTACAAACTTGAGCAGTCTGTCCGCGAAGACTTTGGGTAATGATTTGATGCATAATTCAACTGGAGAAAATAATTAAATGATTAAACTCACCATGGGATTACTTTAAAATCACTAACAAGTATGCCTTCACTTACTGTCGTCTGGTGGAATGCTTTCTACAACTTGTTGAACGATATTTGTTTCGTTTAACTTCAACGACATTAATAAAGCTGAAAAAAAATCGTTCAAATTTCGAAAAATGACAATAATTTGTAAATCTTTACCAAATATCAATCACCTTTAGAGTAATCTTTTTTATTAAGAGTGTTTTTAATTGATTCTGGAGTTACATCCATGTCTAAATGAAAAGGATCAAATACATCGTTCGCTCCTAATGAATAAATTAATACTCCTTCGCTGGTTGCTGCAGACCATGCCAATCCTAGAGGGCGAAAAATAAATCGATGAATTTTATTTTCAGTTCGCTAATCAAAATTTTTCCTGAACTTACCTGTTGGAGAGAAAGAAATATCGTACACGCGAACTTCCGGTTTGAATGATCTCGCAGCCATGTCTCCTTTGGCTACACCTGGCAGTTTAATTTTCACGTCTCCGCCTTCTCCCTCGTCTCTTTTTTCTATCAAATCTATGTTACCGAATTCGGTCATTTTTCTTCGATTTATTATATCCTGTATAGGGAAATATTTGTTAAAAATTATATAAAAAATTATTAAAAATTTTGAAATAGGTATAACCTTACATCAACCGCATCTAACGAATGATTTTGTGTAATTTCGAATTTCTTGATTAAGATTGCTTCGGCCACGTGATATATGCAAACATTTTTAGACTGGCCAGCTGCGATGATATAGTTTCCATCGGCAGAATAACACAACGTCGTAAAAGCTCTGACAAAATTAACGAATTAGCACAATAAATCGAATATTTATTTAAAAAAATACCAAGCCAAGACTCACTTAGCTTGTTCACTTTTTTTGGCGGTAATCACATCGGTTTCTAAACGTCCACTGCCCAAATCATGTCGACCTTCTATCGAATGAATTTGCTCGCTTTTGGCCGGATCGAAGAAGCAAATCTGCCCATCCAAGGACGCTACAGCGATTTCTTTACCATCAGGTCGATAAGCGACGCAGAGACCTACGATCATAAAATATTAAAATATGATCGGTACACTTGGTATCGACCCAATACTATATTTACCTTCGGCGAGCAACTGTATGGTATCGTGTTCTCGAGACGATTCTAGCGAATTCCATATTCTGAGTGTTTTATCCCAACTTGTTGACGCGAATGAGGAACTAGATGCGACTGGAGTAAATGCAATGCTCACCACAGGGCCTTCGTGACCAGATAAGCACTAAAAAAATATTAATTTAGTAAGATAATTAATAAAATCTGATTAATTAGAAATAAAAATATACCTCGAGTAAGTGCCCTATTTTCATAGACCATAAATAAATTTCGAACACATCTTGGGCTCCAGCAGCTACGAACTCGTTCGCAGAGTCTATAGCTAAACAACTAAACTGTACAGGTCGAGGGGAGGCAAAAGTTCGATAATTTCGATACCTGTAACAAAAATTAATCAATATCGGAGAACGCCTCCTTAAATTCCATCTTAATTGCTTACCTAGCCATATCAAAGGCACGTACTGTTCCATCGGTCGAAGCTGACACGAGGAATTTACGATTGTTACCAAATTTGACAGCAGATATCACAGAAGTATGCTCGTTAAATGTAACGAAACAAAAACCAGTCTGGGTATTCCACAACTTCACCTAAAAATTTAATCCATCGAGTTAGTATAATTCTACATAAATAGTTCGCCATTTTGGTACACGAGATACCAACTTTTCCGTCTTCTCCTCCAGTAGCAATATATAAACCATCGGCCGAATAATCCAAACAAGACATCGGACTACTGTGAGCTTGTTGTTTAAGTATGTAAGTTTCACTTTGCCATTCCCAAACTAATAATTGGCCTTGGTGCTCACATCCGAATGTAATCCAGTCGCCTATATTATTCATAGCAACAGTCGAAACAGCTGATTCCGAAATACTGAAAAAAATATTCTTTAATTTTTTTTTTCAAATTCAAGATATTTTTATTTTTGATGCTTTCTACCTCAAGGAATGCAACAGAGTGACTTCTGGTAACTCGAATATGAAGAAAGCTCCATTCGTAAATCCAACGACAAGAACGCGACTGCTTTTATGGTAATCGCAAGTCGTTATGTAGCAGCGTTTTTCAAACTTGTTGAAATCGTTCAGGTATCTTTTTGGAGGGCACAGATGATATTTCATTCTTTCTTCGGAATCTTCTTTGACTTCTGGTTTATCTAAGGTAGGATTTAAATATGTACTTGAATGAAATATGTCAGAACTTTACTTCAAGTCGAATTTTTTCATCGTAACAAAAAACTCACTTTCTTCTCTCAGTAAAACTATGTCCCTTTCTTCGCCAGTAGTGAGGTCGATGTCATCTTCATCGTCTAAATTGTCCTTTCTAACGTATTTAACTTCGCATGTATTCAAATCTGATAAATCCGTATTACATTCCCATATACATAATACTCCGTTTCTGAAACAAAAATGTAATTATTTAAGCAAATATGGCATCAGTTTAATTTGAATATCACTTTTGGTGCAGTTAGAAATGAACGTTAAAAGCAATTTCATGATTGATTTGGAGTCTACCGCGTATTTGAAAAAAAAAAAGTTGGTTCAATTTTTTAATGGCCACAGAGTACACCCCTTTCCAAAAATCTCCTTACCTATCTACAAAACTAAAGCCCAGGTTAAAATTTTTTTCAAACACAAGTTGTAGATTAAGATTTTTGGAATAATTTTTGTTATTATAAAAATTTCAATTGTACCTCTTTCTCTCCTCAAATTTCGCATAATACGTATGAAGAGAATTTCCACACCTATTATGTAAAATTGGAAGGGAGGAAAGGGTCCAATCGAAATTTTTGTAATGACCAAAATTACTCTAAGAATCTTAATTTACAATTTTTGTTTGAAAAATTTTTCAGTGCATGCCTTAGGTACAGAGATATGTAGATTTTTTTAGCAAAGATGTAGCCCATTTGAAAAAAGAGGCCTAAAAAAATGTAACTTCAGCTCATTAAAAAAAAAAAGAAAAAAAAAGATAGGTGTTAGATTATGAAATTAAACCACTTCCAAATTTCAACTTCTAAATCGCACTGAACTTTCATTAGCGACTGTACTGTTTATGATTTGTTTCCAGCTTTCCATACCTGCTAATCGTGTTTATATGCAAAGAATCTTTTTCAAAAAATGCAGCTACGATAGAATCGGCATGACCAGCAAGTGTGCATCTTCGAAATTTATCCAGGTATTTAACAGAAAATAATTTCGTCACACCGTCTTTGGAACCTACAGCAATTATCCTGTTGAATGATGAGAACCAATCATTAAAAGTGTTTCCGGATAAAATGAATAATTTTGTAACTTGCCTTGAATCACTGGTCCAATCAACACAAGTGGTATCGTCAACGAAATCTGAATATACTCTTTCGAGAATGAATTGGCCGCTATACTCGGTGGAACAATTCTCAGGTGCTCGATAAAGAAAAACTGAACAAGACAAAAATAATTCATTTAAATTATATAGGTACCTACTTGAATCGGTGTAGACGAATTACAAAAGCATTACCTTTGTTTAGTTTACAAACTGCAAAATATTTGCCATCAGGGCTGAATCGTATGCAGCGTACTTTTTCATTGAATCGATACGTGAAAATTTTCCTCCGGGTGACCATTGTAATTAAGTGGGCTTCCCCATCTGCACATGAAAAATTATCGTTACGTTCTAGTTTATATTTCAGATCAAAGGTTAAGGCCTCAGTTTACCTTCGTTAACAGCTATTAGTACATTTCCTGAAGGAGATAAGGCCAAGCACTCGTAGTTGAATCGACTTTCAACAGGTAAAGTTGAAGACGTGTTGCTATTGGGGAAAAATAGGTGAGATTTTTCTACTTCAATAAATCTGAGATGACCAAGTTGAAATCTGATCACTTACTTTTTCAAATTATAGATACATATTCGATTACCAATCGGACTAATTACCGAATTCCCATCCGGAGTGAATAATAAATTGCCTTTGCGGTACACCGCTCCCAAAACATTTGAAAACTGTTGAAAAATAATCGCGGATTAGAAATTATGTATTTAAAAAAAATTAATCAATTTTTTCAAGGTGTTGTTGGATTTGAATTGAAGCCACATATTTAATCAATATTCTTCTCGATAGGAAATAAGTAAATAATATAAACGGTAAAAAATATATATATTGAATAAATAAATAAATGCGAAGGTAGTTAATGAGATAACAATACAAATAATTAAAAAAATGACATGAATGGAATATATGTACCATACTGGATAAAAATATCTTAATTAGAGTCGCGTTTCACTTTTTTGGCCGACTTATCGTCGCTTACAATTTTACGAATTTCTTTGGTATTTTTATTACAAATCTTGAGGTCTTTAACGATATCAATATTTTTTCTAGGAACCCACCATTCCAAAATTTGTAAAATAATATACATCAAAGCTATGACTAATAAAAATGGATACACCCCGCTAGGTAAATATTTAATATATTTTTCCTTCAACGATTTACTGGAGTCTTTAGATACTAAATCGTAAACAATTTCTGTACGACTGGTTACATTTTGCCACGTGTACAGCTCACGAACCATATTATGACATTCTTCCGGTGCCATGACTACACCGTTGATGAAATCTTCAATAGCACCGTTTAAATTAATTAACAACGAGGATACGTCAGGCTCGGCTAAATATATCAAAGGAGGGGGCAATACTTCTGGTATACCGCCTACCCGCGTACTGACAACTTTTAATCCACAAGAGGCGGCTTCAACAATAGCCATACAGTAAGCTTCTGTTAACGAGGTATTTAAAAATATATTACCACTTTTCAATACGTGTACAACTTCATGTTGCTCTAACCGACCTAATAATTCGACACGATCATGTAAATTATTTTTATCTCGAACATCCTCTAACAACGGTCTTTTAGGTCCATCTCCGCCGATTATAAATCGTACTTGAGGATACTTGTGGCACGAGTCTACAATAATCTGGGCCAGTAAATCGATTCCTTTTCTGTAAACGAGACGACTCACCACTACGATAACAATTTCACCTCTATAGATATTATCCGACTTCGGTGTAAATAAAGTGGTATCTACGGCGTTTGGAATCACAGAAACACGATCGTGGTTGACTCGAGCTCTCAATACTGTGTTTTCTTTTCCGATATGCGATACGCAAATACAATGGTTGCAGTCAGCTAACGACAATTCTAGAAATTTATTCGTTATAATGGCCGACGTGTCTGCGAATCCGAATAAAGAATGATCCGTGAATACAGTTTTCAAACCCATAAGTTCGGCGATCATCATGGTTTCGTGAGCCAACGCAGAAAAGGCGGAATGTCCGTGTACGATTGAGATGCGTTCTCTGAGCAAGATGTATCTTATTAGAGGTAACGAAGAGATCATCGAAGGTAAAATGCATTGACTGTAGAAAGTTTTAATTGGCAGATAGTATACTTTCAGTCCGTTAGTCATATACCGAATGCCGACTCTTTCGCCGTAAGAATGTGTCAATACTATGACTCTATGGTTTCTTCTAAGGAGGCATTGAGATAGATTAAATATGTGAGCTTCAACTCCACCAACATTCGGATAGAAGAAGTCCGATGCCATGCAAATACGGTGTTTCATTATGAAAATTTATCAAGTCAAATGAAAACATGGGGTATTACGAATTAACTGAATACTGCTACTTGCACTCACTTTGAATGAGAACTTCATTTTTGCTGGCGGGCAGATACTTCATTCAAGTTCATTTTCAACAAATTCACTAAATAATCGATAAATTATTAATATTTTAGCGCAATATTCGCAAAGATGATCACAATTTTTGAAACTTGTTTACAAAAATTCGACATGTGTTTTCAAAAAAAACAACAACTACCTATGATCAAAACTAATCAAAGCCACAGAAAAAGTTTTGAGCTTTGAGGAATTGAAATTTCTTGATAAGCAGTATCGAAACTGAAACTGAAACTAACATCATTTCATAATCCATATTCCATCATCAGTTTAGTTTGAATCAATCATTGCGTTCCGTACAGGCGTACACAAGATAATTATGAACTTTTCATTTAAAGTAAAATATTGAACCTATATTGAACCATTAAAACGGGCTAATCTGAAGAAAATCATGAAATTTCATGTTCACAAAAAACGTTACACCTTACACACCTTACACCACCATATTGGAATTTTGAACGAGAAACCACCTTTCTGTCGGAATTTATCTGTGACAGGTACGCTATGTAAATTTTTCTGGTTGTATGACGTAATCATTCATTTATGCGTTTGTTGTTGTTCGTCATAACTTCACTGTTTTTTTTTAAAATTTAATGTTAATTTTTGTTACTTGAAAATTGAATTACTTTCGGAGTGTTTCTGAATGATGATCATTTCTTAAAAATATTGTAACCCGATTAATATGATGATAACGAGTTTTATAAAGAACCAATTTTAAACATGAGATTCACGACCAAGGTGAGCTATACGGTTCATTTGTACCATTAATCTTGGTATTGAACAAACTTATTTTTAGAAATAGATTCAAAATTTTGTAGAAAATTAACTTTTTCAAAGGAAACTATTCGATGAATTGACCCAATATTTATTCTCATTTCATCAACTTAGTGATCTGTAGAGAAAAATAAACATGCAATGTGTGAACCCAAAGTGATGATTGTTAATGCTGCATTAGATAAGCATTGTGTTTTAACGGTTTTCATCATTTTTTTTGATAAGATTTTTAGTGTTTATAAATCAGAAATAAGTTAGCGTAAGGATATTGAAATAAAAACCGCTTAGGGATTTCCCTCCATAAAGTTTTACGAGCGTTCCGTTTAATTACCTTGATATCAACAGATCCATTCATTGCATCGTTTCCTGTGCTTTAATTGTTTAGGCGATGTTTGCACCAGTTGTAAAATAAGGTTTTGATTATTTTCACGTATGAATGAATACTTTACTAATTCACGTGTACGATTTCAGGATATGGATGGTATGGTTGAAGAAAATGGTAACCACGAAAACGATCCTTTGGATTCGGCCAATGGTCCTAAAGGCATTGCCGTAACATGCGTTCAATCTGTAATTCAACCTAATCAACAATCAGTTATACAAAGTGCAGCGGGTACCCTTCAGCCCACTGTTTTGACCAAAGGTAACGTTATCCTAGTTAGTAAACCTAATTCAGTTATTCAAACGGCACAAGGAAGTTTGCAAACATTACAAGTGGTTGTTGGAACCCATGGCAGCGACGACGACGATAGCCTATCACCTCGAGCTAATTTGGATAAAAAACGTAGAGAAATGTTATCTCACAGTCCATCGCGCCGGAAACTCGAAAATAGTTTAGGAGCCGGAGAAATATTCCCAAAACTCGAGTCATCCGGTTCAGATTGCGATTCAAACATAGACAGTGAACTTTCGTCACATTCGATATCGGTATCGAGTCATTACCAGTCTGTTTTACCAAATGAAACGTTACACATGCCTAGTCAAAGTGGCGAAGACGTGCAGGGTTTACCTACCATTACAATGACCACTGCTGGAACCACTGCTGGAGGTACCATTTTACATTACGCCGGACAAGATGGCCAATTTTTCGTACCAGGTGAGATCGTAGTCATGCAAAATGCCAACAGCGAATCATCCAATAGCGGTATACCCGAAGACCAAGTTAAAAAACGTGAAATAAGGCTGTTGAAAAATCGAGAAGCCGCACGAGAGTGTAGGCGAAAGAAAAAAGAATATATTAAATGCTTAGAAAACAGGGTAGCTGTATTAGAGGCTCAAAATAAAGCCTTAATTGACGAATTGAAATCTCTCAAGGAATTGTACTGTTCGCAGAAAACCGAATAAATTTTGTGGCATATATAATAATAATTTTAAAGTTGATTTCTTTGTTCTGTATGTTCATTAAAAGTAATTTTTTCTGTTTTTCAAAATTAACATTGTTTGTTATTTTATTGTACATTTTTTTATAAATATTTACATTAGTACTGGTTATTAATATTTAATGTACAAAGTGTATAATGGTTAAGATTTGTCCCATTTTTCTGTTTATGTTACGTATTTAATTTTTTTGTTTTGATTTTTTTTTAATTTTTTTTTTAATTTGTATATATTACAAATGTTTATTTTATGGGTGAAGGGAGCTCGTAGATTACAAGTTATTTAATTAATTTTAATGTGTTATGAGTTAATTTAAAATCAAATTTTCTATCTTTTAAGTGGTTAATTGATGAAAAGACGTGATTGACTTCTTGTTATCGTTTCTGCGTGCATAGATGTGTAATATTGTACGAGTGGAATTTTTTTATATTCATTTTTTAAAACCATCCATTTGCTTGTTTTTAATTTATTTTTAAGAATTTAATGTCAAGCTGAAATTTACAAGTTGAGATTTTGATTAGTTGTTATTTTAAAATAAATATTATAGATAATGAAAATATAATTGGATCAATATTTATTAATAATTTGGATTTTCTTGGTGTTGAGTTACAACATTATGATTTTTACCATTACTATACCATTAATTTCAGTGAGAGTAAATTCCAGTGTTGACCGTCGATCAAATAAGTTATTTCACTTTTAATTTAGGTTGTTAAATCAAGCTAATTTTCTGATATCAAAAGGATGTACATAATTAGGTTATTTTTGCATTTTTTGTAGTAGTCAAAGAGCTTGGAAATTGTACCTATTTAGAGGGGTAAAAATCAAATAGATAATTTTTTGAAAATTTCAGTTTGGTCTGGTATTTTGAAGTCTCACTTATTTATGAAAAAGTTCAAATAGGAATTGCTTTTTTGCTAATCTGCACGCAAATAAACTAGCTCAGTTGCGCATAATTCGACTAGGTGATAGGCGACGAAAAGCTTCTGCTGGGCCAGTTTTTAGCTAAATTTGATCTTAGTGGTTTTAAAATTATCTAGGCTTTTATTATTTGATATTTCATTGACGAAGAAATTAAACTCGATGCCAATATTTATTTAAATTACTCGATTGAGCTTCGCTATTTTGTAACTTGAAAATAAAATATTTTAATTGCGATGAATAATTTGATAAAAATGTTCTCTTCGGTCGCTCACATCGCCGATTTACAGTTACTAAGTGCAGCTATTGTTTTTTGTGATTTTATTATTGAATTCCAGCTGTACGTAAATTGAGTGATAGGTATGGTATGCGGGATATCACACACTGGATACCGATTAAATTTATTATCACGTTGTTATGTAATAGTTATTATTATTTTTTAGATTATTGAATTAGGTACCATGCTTGAGTTATTATTTTGACAAGTTGTTGCTTTAAGTTTATAACAGAATTAAAAAAAAAAATTGTTTGATAATTTATAATTGATTTTGCCCTATAAGCTCGTATAATCCGGTTGAAGTACAAACATGAAAAAATTGTGTCTTATGAATTAAATATAAATCCACTTTGTCTTTCTAATCAAAACGAAAAATTTTTGCTTGAAATTCACCCACTTTGTAAACGCTTCCATTATTTCAAACATTCTGCGTGCAAGATTTTAAAACTAAATCTAGTAAATAAGAAATAATTTGCTGAAAAACAAATACTTATCAATGTGTTAATTTGTCCATTTTGTACATTTTTTATAAAAAAAAGTCAACCCGTCAACCGTATGCAAATGAATTAAATCAACAAACTAGAGTTGTATTTTGTATAGTAAAATGATGTACATTTTTGTGAAAATGTATTATTAAAGTAAGTGATCGAGTAAAAAATTATTCTTATGTAAAATAAAATTCTTTTTTTTTCCTAAAAAAATAATTGAAGTTTTTTTTAGAAACAAATTTTATCCAATCATTCAATTTGCTTTGTTTTCCTATCTTCAACATGATTGGTCGATTTCTCATCGTGTTATCACAAACCAATAAGATTGAAGAATGAAGATCTTTTTAACGAGATAAGGCCTTGCGTTTATTTTCAGAACTTTTTACAAGTGAAAAAACCTCGTTAAAAGTTTGTGTAATTCGGTTAATACGTCGGAAAACTTACATTACATTATAATTTAATTATCAGTTCACGGGTAAGCATTCTGATATGCTACAAATTTCCCTTTACTGGGATCACTCGCATCTGGAGTATATCCTCCCATGGCGAGAACATCCATCTGGACTGGATTATCTTTCTTGGTCGAATCGTAATCATACTTGGAACCCGCGGCTTGATACGAGACCTCAGGAGGAGCTCCGTTTACAGAAGAAGAATGTGTACTTTCCGACACCGAAGAGCTGGAAACTTTGACTACCGGTTCACCATTGGCCGAAGGTTGTGGAAATTGAGGCATTTTTGGAATCTGTGGTTGTGAAAAGTAGTTGAATGGCTGCTATAGGAAAAGCGAAATTAGAACTGCCACCGTTATTAGTAAAAGGGTAAGTCGTTTAGTTGCATACATTCATTTGATTGAAGGATGGCATTGCACTGTATATCTCCTTTTTCCTCTGGTTAAGCATCTCTCGAGCTGATGAGAATGGAACACTAGTAAAATAATTAGTCATTTGACTCGTGTCCAAGTTTGGTACCAGCCATGGCTCTGGTGATCTGCGAGCTAAACTTGCTTGCTGAAAAATAATATAATGGGTACCTAGGTAGTATGGTTTAAAATTGAGAATTCCTCCAACAACGTACATACATAGCTTATAGACTCAAATTTATTGATATTTTTTTAGTTTTCACAAAAGAACGGCCCTACGTTACGAAACATTATTACCTGAATCGGTTGAGCCGTCATTAAATTTCTTTGAAATTGGTTTATCATTTCTTCAATACTATTAACTACGGCTCTACCGACTTCAGTGGGAATCTGAACGAATTCGTTAACACGTACGTTATTTAAATCGTTATTAAGTGCATTTAACGCAGCGTTCGACATGTGGAATGGTATTTTAGATATTTGAAGTCCTTGATTGGCTGCATTTCGCATCATATTCGGAAACGTTTGCATGAGTTGGGTAAGAGGTGCCATTATAGCGGATGGATCAACAGGGGGCATACCCATCGAACTTAGATGATTTTTCAGTGTACCTATGTGTTGACTAATTTGGCCTGGTATCATTGGGAAAAGTCCATTATTAAATTGTGCACCACCTTGTTGCGTGGGGAGTTGTTGGGGCATGTAATTTTGATAATTGTTGAAAGGAGGTTGATTCATTTGCTGATTTTGTCCATTTTGTGGAAATCCTTGCATATTTTTTGGAATAGGTTTGATCATTTGTTGTTGGTTTGGTCCTAGTGGAAGATTTTTATTTCCAGATTGATTAGGGAATTGGTATGATGACTGTGGAGGAGTTTGATATCCAGCATTATTGGGATTGAGGGGATTTGGTGAATGTCCCCCCATATTTTGTTGACTAGGTAAATATGCACCTATATTTTGTTGATTAGGTAAATATGCACCCATATTTTGTTGATTAGGTACATATTCACCCATATTTTGTGGATTTGGGAATGATCCATGAGTATATTGGTAATTTCCTTGATTAGGATCATACATATTTGGAGTGTATCCATTGACACCAATGTAAGATCCCGTCAACGGGTCCGGTTGAGTTGAATCGTAGTTGTAACCGTAAGCTCCGGCACTTTGAGACATCTCAGGTGGTTGATTATTTGTCGAGCTGACAAATGTACTTGAACTCGCACCAGCTGATGAAACTTTAACAATAGGGTTAGGCTGCTTTTGTTGGACAGGCATTTGTCCTTGTTCTGAATTAGGATAATTGGGTCGTTGCATTTGTAAACCAGAGTTACCAGGCTGTTGAGCTTGGGCCGAGAAACTAGGATTGGAAGGTGTACCTTGATAGTTAGGATTTTGCATTTGTGAACCTGGGTAATCACCCTGCATGGAAGGAATTTGACCCGGTTGCGTTGATGAATTAATAACTTGCTGAACATTACCCGTACTCGGCAGAGTCACATTACCACCCTGCCCTACCTGAGGAGTAGGATTCTGAAGCTTTAATGGATTCTGACTCGTAATCTGCGTGTTTGGCATTTGATTCGGTATATTCTCAACAAGTTTACCATTTTCATACAACTGTTGCCCATCCGGTGTTAAATTGAAACTTTCGGTTGTAAAAACTGGCTGCTGATCAGCACGCTGACTCATAGACTGCATGGTTCCAGTAACCACTCCATTAGGTGGTAAGGGCTGATTTAACATATCTTGGCCCAATTCGCGGAAACTTCTTCCACCCGGATCGATTATGTTAGTTGATAAACCGGTTTGCAAACCATTTGTAGCTAATTGCATTCCAAATTGGGGCAAATTAGCGGGGAAAGGTAATTGTGCATCGTTATAGTATGGCATGGATGTGGACTCAAAGGGAATATCTGGAAAAAACGATTGCGGACTTTTTTTATCAAGTTGGTGATCACTCACCGAACTTTCGAACTCAGATCCGTCAATTTCTGCATTGGGTATAACAAAAGCGTTGTTCTGAAAAAGGATATTTATTAAAGCTCGCATACTATTGTGTTTAGGCCTAACTTCAAGTAAAGATTCAAGTAAAAGGATGAGTGAAAAACCTTATGTATTTTGGTAATGATAAGACCAGAGATTTAAATAAACATAAAATACGAGTAACCTAACAATAACGTAATCCTATATTTCTCGCAAGTTTACCACACTCAAATTAACCTATGGACCAATTATCTTAAATAAAATACTTAGAAAAGGTTGTATTGAGAATTTTTTTAAAACGTAGGAACGCAGACCGGTCGTAAAAGTTTCGGGAATTTACAACAGAATTTAGTTTATTTAATATACCTAAAAATAAAAAAATAACCTTGACCGTGGTAATAGAAAAACTGTAATAATTGTGAATGTCCGTTTCAAAATAAGTACCTATATGACGTCATACATAATATTTTCTCGAATATTTCGGATTAGGTAATTGAATGCGCAATTAGGTTGGCTTACGTCATTGAAATGAAACCGCAAAGATTGATTCGTAATCTCGGATGTATTTTTAAGAAAATAAGTTAAGGTTCTTTTTTTAGGGCCCAATTTTTCCAAGAGCCCACTCCTCCTTATAAAAAATCTCCGCATCTCTGTACCTGAGACCCCAATTGAAAACTTCTTCATACAAAAGTTGTAGAATGAATTTCTGGGAATAATTTTAGTTATTACAAAAATTTCGATTGAACCCCTTCCTTCTCTCCAATAATTTGTAATACATACAATAAAATCAACAGGCGAATTTCATACGTATAATACAAAATTGGAGGGGAGGGAGGAGTCCTATCGAAATTTTTGTAAGCACTTAAGTTGTTCTTAAGATCGTAATCTATAACTTTTGCTTGAAATTTTTTTCGATTGGGGCCTTCAGTACCTAACAGGAGTATGGAGACTTTTTTGGGGATGGACCATCGGTAAAAATAAGCATCAAAAAAATAAAACCCACCTCATTAAAAAAAAATTATGAGGACTTGAGGAGCGTTTTTCCAAAATAGCATCTGCCCACTTTTTTCCAAAAGTCGTTTTATTGCACTATCTGGTGGAAAATAAGGGGAGAACTCTTCCTACATCATTTACCTACCAATATAAACCATAAAAACGCATAGAAAAGCTATTTCTGTAATCAGAAATGTACATGTTTATAATTATGCGGTTTTTTCTATTTTTTTCTTTGTCCTGAACAATTTCAAAAAGTGGACAGAGGCCTTTTTGGAAATATATATTATGACAATTTTTTATTCAGTACAGAATACCATTCTGGCCGAACCAAGGGTCTTTTGAAAAAAATTCTTGCAATAAAAATTTTATTGTAGATCATTAAATTCTCTTTCTGCAATAATGGTTAGTTTTTTTCAGGCAGAAATACTCTCTGTACTAATAAAGAACCTTGTCAACTTATCAATTAATACTGAGAGAAATTGGTCTCACCGAGAAAGGTTATCAACCAGACTTTAGAACAAAATTTCAAGCTGCCGAAATTGATTTTTAAATTTTTGGTAAATTTTTGGAATTGGCCTATTGGTAAAATAATTTTTCACAAAAAGGGTAAATTTTCAGGTGAAATTCCGAAAATCAATCCATACTCCGAAGTCGACTACTCTGGTAGATCGCAACCATTTTCGAAACGATTTCAAGCCTCTAGCAAAAGTTGTTGAAAACTCGAGCCGGAGAAATGGACGATTTTG
Organism: Trionymus perrisii; assembly: GCA_900050545.1. Classification (NCBI taxonomy): domain Eukaryota; kingdom Metazoa; phylum Arthropoda; class Insecta; order Hemiptera; family Pseudococcidae; genus Trionymus; species Trionymus perrisii. Next base: position 274 of record FIZV01006285.1, on the reverse strand, counting down.
CTATTTTTGTCTCACCTCTTCGGATTTTCGATTCAGCTGTACTATTCGACTGATAATGTCACACTAAAGTTAGGACTAAATATTTAACTGCCGAAGTTAATTATAGCGCCTCCTGGAGTCAGATACGGTTTGATCAGATTTTTTTTTGGTGCGGAGGAGGGAGAGGGGAGATTTTAAAAATGCCGAATGATAGATAACTTTAAATTTTTTTTACGAATACCCTATCGACGAAAAATATTTGAGAATGCTAGCATCATGTTAGCCTGTTTTGGAA
>FIZV01006263.1:0-11040 GCA_900050545.1 Trionymus perrisii | reverse complement strand
AATTTTAAAGTGGTATTATTTTGAAAAATTTATAAATATTCGACGAATCTTATACTTATTCAGAGTAAAACTATGCTCCTCGGCTTTTTCTGTCGCTACCTCATGAGAAAATTCTGCGGGTGCCAATGCTGCATGTCAGTAATTCGAGGAATTTGGATCGACATTATTTTTCATCGCACAGGGTTCGTAAACATATGTATCAAATTGCAGCTGTTGTACAGGCTATTGATCTAATAAAAATTAAAGTCTGTGGGTTTATTCATTCGAGATACGCTTACAGCTCTTCAGAGAATGGTCACATGCTCTTTTTTTTCTTGGCTGGGGCAGTTCAAGCTGACTGCTTAATTAGCAAAAAAGAGAGATTTATTGCTCAAAAAAATTATCTCAAATTTTTATTTTCAATTTGAATATTTTTTTATATATTTTCAAAACTAATTTCTTAAAATGAATTATTTTTTAGTTTCTTCAAAGAAAGTTTTTAAACCATTAATGAAAATTTTTTGAATATTTTCATCAAAAATGAATAAAATTTTTAAAAAATGAAGAAATTGAATTATTTTTTGAATATTTTTTCATTCGTTTCCTCCAATTAGAAATTCAAAAAAAAAAACTTTTGATTAAAAAAAAATACCCACTTAGCCTGCTTTTAATTTAATTTTTTCTTTTAATTTGAATATTAAATTTTTTTTTAAATTAATTTTTCAAAGAGTTTATCATATTTTTTATTTTTTTGTAGGAAGTCTCAAATCATTTACGAAGAATTTTTGAAAATTTTATTATAATCTGTTTTAAATTTAAGAAATGAATTGAAATATTTCTTGAATATTTTTTTGTTATAATTTCTTCAAATTGGTAATTAAAAAATATTTCGGTTGAAAATAATCGTATCATAAGTTCATCGGGACAAATTTTCACTTCTTTAAACGAATATAAAATCTAAATAAAGCAAATTATTTTTATTACTTACTCTTAGCTTCATTAAAAAGAGCATAGTTTTCGCTTTTGAATGAGAGTAAGTGGGCATTTTTATCTTAAATAGGTAGTCATAGAGTAATTAAGAGTGTTTACAATTACCCCACCTTACTCTTTAATCAATAGAAAATTTAAGGTAGGTGTATCTACGAGTACGAGGTACTCTGATTGTGAACACCCATGAAATTAATTTCTCAGCTCTACATAGGTACTATAGTTATCTTGTGAGTATTTTTTGTGTTCTCATTTAATACACCGTCTGTGTAGGTAGGTACTAGGTAGGTACCTACTAAACTAAGGAATTACTTTACATTTGAATTCTTTTTCTTCAGATAAATGTAAAATCGACTGAAAAAATTTCCAAACTGCAACAATATTATAAAAATAGGCTCTGATTTTCATGCCTTCATAATCTTGGGGAATTCGTCAGTTTACACGGGGTAGGTTTTGGATTAAAAAAAAAATTCCATGCAACGAATGGAACGTAAAAGATGGTTTTATTTATTTAATTTCAATTCGCATTACCTTAATCGAAGTAGGTTTGATAAACGCATTGTTCAGGATTCGATAGTTATACGAACAAATTTGAACCGAATTTTAGAATATTTTTCTCTTCTATTTTATCTAACACCTGTTTTTTTTTTTTTTGCTTTTTTTTTCATTATTCGCCGAATGTAGGAAATAATTGAATTTCCTTTTAAACGTATTTATCGAATTTTAATCAAATTAAAACACGAACTGGGTAGCTGGAAGAATTCTACTCGTAGATAGTCATTCATTTTTAAGGAATTATTTCCAATTATTTCGTTATCTTTTTTGTAGGATGCTGTGGCGGCCGTGTTGACTTTCATAATTTTTTTATGATTAATATCATTTTGCGGTGTCGTTTACATTTTATGCGAACGATGTCGGAGTCCGGGGTATATTCCAACATATCGTGTAAAATTTACAACTAAGTAAAATATAAAATGAAAATAGCAGCGATGAGAAATGGAGAAATAATAAAAAAAGATAAATCACTTCGGAATAAATTCCTGTCGTTTATCTCATTACGTTATGGTATACGCGTAAAAAGCATAAATTTAATTTAAAATTCGCGTTTCTTTTGGTTGATTTGCAAATTTTCATTACGGCGTTATTTGTTCAACACGTGTGAAAACGGTTGTAAATTTTATTGTTTTCCAAATTTCACCATAACTCGCGAGGGAATTGTTTTCATCGACGGATACAACTTCAACGTCGAGTCGTTGATGCCAGAAAGAATTCTATAATTTTTAAAAGGCGCCCAGTTCGAGGTAATTTTTTAAAATTCGAAATAAATTGAGTAAATTTACCAACGAGAAGTGGAGTTAAAAAAGGATATTTTCGTTTCCAATTATTGCATGCCTTTTCTTTGAACGTTTTTTAATAGATAGATTTTTCTTGGCTTTTGTGATGAATCAATACCATGTATTGAGCACATACTCGATCAAATATTCATCTCACATCTTTTGAAAGGCTATTTGTACCTGGAAAAGTGAACATATCTTACATTCAACTCGCTTTGTATCCGGTCTCCCTCATCTACTGTCATTGAAGGTTGAAGGGTTTGTGTAATGCGATGGTTTCTTCTGCGTAAGAAGTTTATATCGGCTTTAACATGACGTTTGTTCCTTTTAAAAAGTACGGATATAGGTTTTTCGAATGCTCTTGCAGATTTCTATATTCTGCGAGTTCGTCAATTCAAAACTAAATTCGGTCGAATGAAAATTTGGTACGAAATTTCAGAGCAGTTTAGATTTTCAAAAATAGACTGGGGATGTACTGGTATATTTGTTAATTTCGCAATCGTTGAGTCGATAGTAATTCAAATTCGTGTATGTTTAAGATTTTCTGGCGCTCTTATTTTTCCAAGTTTTTGTATTTTTCAAGCATGTTTCTTGGTAAAGCTGACGTATTTCTTAAAAATAAGCAAACATTATTTTTCATAAGATTTAGAAATTTTTTCAGATTTTTTTAGAAGTAGGTACCTACTTACTACGTACCTACCTTTTCCAAACTGATTTTTAAATAATTTTTGAATTTATCTTGAGAAAACTTTTTCAAAACATTTTTTTGTGGATTTATTTTTTACCAAATTATCTTAACGAAATTACGTACTTTTCCAAAAAAATTAATTCTTTCTTTTGATTTTTTCCCAAGTTACCTTCAATTTTTGAAAAATGCTTAATTTTTTTTTAAATTATCGTTTTGAAAAACAATTCGATTGAAAAAATTAATTCTCTAAAAAAAAAAATTCTTAAAAATTTTGGAAAAAAATCTTGAGAGTAACTTGCAAGGAGAAAGTTCTAATAAAACCTTTAAAAAAATTTCTCAGAAGAAAAATCTTTTGAAAGAAAATTTTTACCTATTCAAATGAATTTTTTTATCAGGATAGTACTTGTGCATTGATTTTTTGGAGGTCAAGTTCGCTTACGTTTTTGAAAAAATAATGCATATTTGCCCATTTTTAAGAGCATACATTTGGCAAAAATAACGTCGTATTTTACACCATATGAATGCATATTTTTTTTTTCAAACCTAAAATAGATTGTATTTTATGTAGGTATTTGCTTCAGAAAAAAAAAATCAAATAAAAAACAGTGATAAATTAAGCAATAGAGTTTTAAAACGGTGGAACGTTGTCTGAAGGGAAAAAATCATTTCAATGATCGTAACCAAAAAATACGACAAAATTTCAAAGACTGTTTCTTTTATTGATGCAGGGCTATACGAGAATGTAAGAGATTTCGATAGAGTGCCTTACTTTCGTAACTACGTAAATGACTAAAGATAATAAAAATATATGGTTAAATTTGCAGTTGCTCGTATATTATCAAATCTTATGCTGATTATTTCTTATTTTATGGCAGAATATTTTTTACGATTAAAAAAATTTTCGTCCATGGGTTCGTAAAATTGATTACAAAAGTTTGAAATGACTTCTTTTCGCGCCGAACTATTTAAATTGTTTTTTATTCAGCGACCAACGTTTATAAATCTTTTCCGTATAATTTCGTGATTTATTTATCCCCTAAAACGTTCTATTCTGCAACTCCACATGTTTTTGTTGGGTTTTGAACTGAGAAAAATCAAAACCATTTTAAATTAAATTCGTTACGAATTAAATCGGACGAAAATTAGTTTCCAAAACCAATTCAACGTAAGTTAGGCAAAAATGCATGTGAAAAGATGAATAATTCTCTTTACATAATACAGAGCGAAAAAAGAAAATCCTAGTGTAAATCTTCAGTTCAAAAGTTTCTACTCGCATTCACTAGTTGAAAGGATTTATACTTATGTTTCTAATATAACGAAATGATAGGAAATCACACATCGATTCTTTCATAACTACGTACATCAAATCGAGCTTGTTTTACAGCATTCTTAAAAATATTCCTTTTTCTACCTTTCGATGCCGATTATGACTACAGAAGAAAAAAATAAAAAAAAAAGGAAAAAACGAGCACTTTAAAGACATACTTTTACCCTAACTATTTGCAATAGAACCGCGTCGAAGTTTTTATACTTCCTTGTGAGATGTTACTTCTATAAAAAGGTTCTAACTTTACGTTCGCATATTACAACAATGTTACTTTCGAGAAAAAAAATTTCCATCGACTTGAAGACTCTACTAACACCAACCAAGTTGAAAGTACTTAGTTCGATACTTTGTGCTGGAGCAGAAGTAGATAGAGATCGAAAAACTATCCAACTATTCTTATTAGCTTTTAATGGTTCAACGAAAGCTATTTTCAGTTTTTTTTTAGTCTTTTTTCGATTAGATATTGCTTTTTACCACAGATTTATTTACACGTTTGGAACTATTCGTTTGCCGGCGAATAATTATAAATTATGTGAGTATCTATCTATTTAATATCATTGACTTGCATTCTCCTTCAGGGGGCTTCACAGAATTCTGAAAATTTGGTGTTTTTTTTTTGGTGGGCAAATTTTTTGGTAGGAAGGGTAATATACTTTTTGAAACGTTCTCGTAACTTTGGCAGAAAAAATTTATTCAGTAATTTTTTTTTATTTTTTTATTTTGGAGCAAAAATCTTCTAATTTCTATGTAGAAACAAATTTATGTATTTTCTGAGAAAAAAATTTTCATTTTTTTTTTAGGAAAAATCCTACCTAATTTTTTGTCTAAATTTTTTTGAAAATATCTTTCAGTCTTTTCGGAGAAAAGAAAAATCCGATTTTTAAGCAAAAATTTTTCTTAGCTAATCTTGGAAAAATTTTTTCCAAAATTTTTGATGGAAAAAATTTTCGTTTTTGGGGGGTGGGGGTAGGGAGAATTATTGAATAGGCGTGAATTTGTGATTTTTTGTTTTAATGGAAAAACAATTGAAAATTATGTTTCCTTTTCAATATTTCCTTTTTTTTCAGGTGAAAAAATCTCAATTTTTAAAAGATGAAAGTCTTCTATTTTTAGGGGGGAAAATTTCAGATCTATGAGGAATTCTATCAAAAAAAAATTAATTCTATTTTTTTAAATCTTGGATTTTTTTTCAAAGGAAAAAATCTATCAATTAGTTGCAAAAAAATCTTCTTTTTTTGGCATCAAAATATTTCTGAAATTTTTGAGGGAAAAATCTCAATTTTGTTGTATGTACCTAAAAAAAATTTCTGAATAGTTTTGGAATAGTATTTTGAATTTTCATGAATAAATATAGGAAAATTCTATTTTTTTTCTTAATTATTATTTTTTTTTGATTTTAATGCAGAAAAAAAGTTCATGTTTTTTTCGGTAAAGAAATTTTTCATTTTTAGAGAACAAAGTTTTGTAATTTTTTCAGAGGAAAATTCGGAGAAAAATTCTCAATATTTTTAGGGTAAAAAAATTTGAAGAGAATTTTTTTCAAGTTTTTATTTGTAGGCTAGAAAAATTTTCCAATTTTTTGGTAAAATTTAGATATTAAAAAAAAAAATTGATCTAGAAATATTTTAATTTTTAGGCAGAAAAAAAACTTTAATTTCTTTTAGAGAAAACGATTTTGATTAAAAAAAAGGAGAAAAAAACTTTTACAACAAAGATTTTAATTAGCTCTAAAAATTGTTTTTATTTGAATTTTTTATGTCTCAATGGCTCCAAGCTCGATGGCATCCGAAATTCTCTGAGTAACATATTATGTAGAAGAACGTCCCTGCTGCGTGCTTATTACTGAAATGGTAAAATAAAATAATGAAGAGGAAAATTGATATTTTGAATTTTAAAAGTATTTCTATCATTCCTAGAAAAAAAAAGCAAGAAGAAAGGAAGAACATTATACGCATGAGGGAAATTTTTCTACACAGCTTGATTTTGAAAATAAATAGCTTTGTATGGGAGTAAATATCGAGGTCAAGAAATTCTTTGAAAATTTTAGCCTATTCACGGTAGATGAAAAGTACACAATTTTACGTAGGTAATTTTTTTATCGGTCCAGGAACTCGACATCAAAATGTTGAACTCGAATGTAACTCTGACTATATCTACATTTCGCTCGACGTTTGTAGATACTCGTGACGTTAATTAAATTTGTTTTGTGTACAAATAAGTATACGGGTGTCTACCTGTACCTACCTACCTACATTATTCACGCATACAATTGTAAACGTATAGGTGTTGCAAGGGGAAAAGAGACGTGAAAATTCTCGCATGATTAACGGATCATTTAACAGTTTGCAATTCTATTCCCGGAGGTGTCTTTGTAATTCATTAATCGCGTTTGAATAGTATTATCATCTTAGGTTAATGTATAATGCTTATGCCCATACATAAGTAGACGTACTACATATATACGACATTAATATATACCTAGACCTACTAAAGGCTTTGCTTAACAGATCTACGAAGGTATACCATAAGTATGGTATACCTTTAGTATACCTTTAGTCCTTTACGTAAATTAGATAGATATACGTATAAAATCTACGCAACACGATAGAAACCTTGGCTTTTACGCAAAAATATGTAGTACTCTCGATCCAATATCTAATTTAACGTAGTATGCCGAGTAGCTATAACATCGGTGAACCGTGAATACTGTACATATATTTGCACAAGTATCGAGAATAAATATACTGTGATTTATGAAATATTGAGAAAGTTCGTTTTTAGCGAAAAATTTAAAATGCTAAATGTATTTTTGTCCGAAACGTGATCCACATTTTTATTAAATGAACTCGCTTCATTAATATACAGATCACAAATTCTTACGTGCAATAAACTTCGTTTTGGGTTTTTGAAAAAATTTTCCCGGAAATACGGCGAAATTAAAATTTTTAACACTCAGTGAACTGCATTTAATCTTATGAATACCTAATAAATAGGTACCTACCTATACGTAAACCATACACCCTTTGATGATCGTGATTTGCTGAGATAAGTTTTGAGCTGTACAGTGCTGGGCAATATAGACATTTCTGACAAAAACTCGATACTCATACATCGATATTTTTTGTTCAATTAATATCGATACATCAATAAAATATTTTCATTGGTATCGACATTTCAAGACTCAAAAACAAGATAGAAGTAATTTCTGAAATGAATAAAAGTTTCCTCAGGAAAATTCTATTTATCAGACATTATTATTTTTTTTAAATTTTAAATATAAAAAAAAATTTCAAAAAAATTGAGATATTTCTCATTTTAAGATGGTTCAGAATTTCGCAGAAAAAATCTAGAAATATTTTTTTGTAGAAATTTTAGAGATATTTCTACTTCAAAAAATCAAGATTTTTTTCAAACAAAAATTTCCCCCTAAAAAAATTAGGAAATTCTCTCATGAAGATAGAAACATTTTTCTTCCAAAAAATGGATTTTTTTCAAATAAATTGAGATATTCTCATTTACAGAAAATTTAAGGAATTTTTTGCCACAAAATTAAGGTTTTATCGTGGAAAAAATTTAAAATATTTTCACCTGAAAAAAATTGAGAATTTTTTTAATGAAAATTTTTCAGCCTCTAAATTCAACGATCTTTTACCTCAAAAAATTAAGATATTTTTTCCTCTCAAAAAGTTGAAAGTCTTGGCGTTCGCACACCCATTTTTTCCTTTTCTACATATTTTTGATATTTTTGAAATATCGATATATTATTGATGTTTCAAAAATGTCTATATAGCGATGTAAATCGTATCAATTGCGGAGCAATATACAAATATCTGGTTAATGAGGTGTCATCCACAAAAATTGCATGTTGAATAAAACATTTGATACGAATTTTGCGATTTGGTATTGCATTACCTATCTGACTTACCTGTTTACGTAACCTTATTACTTACATTATGTGTGATTTTTTCTGGTTGTTTAAATTGTAATCTTTGTTCTGTTTTTGTTTGTTTTAGGTAAGCGAATTTGGATTTTGTAGCTTTGATAGAGGTGATGTATCTATCGTACAAGTTTGATGGCAGTTACCTACTTGAGAAAAGTGTTTTTAGTTTATTTTCAATGTTTTGAAAATTATTTGTTGGATTGAAATTTTTATGAGAATTTAGAAACTATCCTGAAAAAAAAAAAACAATTGACTTGGAGCAAAATTGATGAGCCGAAACTGTGTAGGTAATGTTTTTTGAAAAATTTTCAAAATTCGTGATGAAGTTTGAAAATATTACAAGAAAAGTTACTTATCTTGTATAACAAAAAAAAATGAAAATTCTCTCAAAAAATGTCAGATGTCGCCTCGTTTTAAAGGCATTTCACAAAATATTCCTTTTTGGCCAAATTAGTTCTCCCATTATCTATCTTTTATTTATTTATTTATTTTTTTTTTGCCAAAACGTGTCGTTATATTTTGTCAATTTGATAATTATTTTCACCATATTCTGATTTCAAATGAAACAGTTACTAGATGTAAAAATGAAATTAAAATGGTACCTAAGAAAAGAAATAGGATGAAGGTATGAGAAAATGGAGGAAAATCTTTACAAAATATGTTTTTTGTTACGTAGATTAATCATCTTGATGGATGTAAAATATTCATACAAACTTTTTATTACCTAATAATTTAAACTACGAACTAATGAATCGAAAGCTTGGAATTAGGTAACTTTTTCTTCGAATTCGTATTATGGGCGAACGTACGAGCATGCTTGTATAACTTTTTTTTGCCTAATTTAACTTTAATACAATGTAGGCTATCCATATATAATTCGATTATTTTGGCAGAAAAATGAAATTAAATAATTCATCTTTTCAACCAATATACCTAATAGGCATATTTTATAACGGTAAAAAAATAAAAACGCCAAAACTAACAATAGCGGTATATAAAGCCGCATTAAAAGTTAAAACATAATGTAGAAAAACTTACATTTTCGGTAGAATATATTTTTACATTTAAGCTCGAATTATGTAGCTTATTTCCTTAGGGTTAGCTGAGCGCTGCCAAAGGTGTTAATAAAAATGTTACATAATAAGATAGGTAGGTACGTCTAGTTGATAAAGTCGCAAAATTCACCCTTTGAACATGGCCGCCTACAGATACTACAACGAACTTAATTACACCGTCGGTCAGTGGAAATGCGTTTTATCTCCTAAATACTATTTAAATGCACTCAAAAGGGTAAATTTTCTTGAAATTAGTTTTCGAAATTGTACCGCGTTCCACAGTACGAGCTTTACTTTAAACGCTAATAAAGTCGACACGCATAGTATGATAATGAAAATCGTTTCTTGTTTTCTTCTCTTCTTTTTTTTGATACCACCTCCGCATCTAATCACCGCACGAATACCGCATTTTCAACGCGTGCCACCTAATTTTGTCGAGTAGGTTATTTTTCATTTTTAATATCACTTTTAAACTCGATTAAAAAATATACACTCGACAAAAACGAACTAATGGCCATAAAATATAGACGAAAAAGACTGCGAGTTAATTTATTTTTTCATTTAGTCGCAAAGCTAACCTACATGTTGTTAAACCGCACAGCACACCGGCGAGGCGGCATCCCACCATCCACACCGTATCAATTTAATTCTTCGCTCGCAGCTTTTACGACAAAAATTTAACCGTGTACGCTGTACAAGCTAGCGTAATTGTAATAATAATTGACTCGAGAAGAGCTTATCTTTTTAGCGAACATTTCAACCGTATAAATGGTATGAATATTTTTCAAAATTATCTTTTTGTGTTTATCTGTCTGTTCTGCGTATCTATGTCCAGATAAGGGAACTACAATAGTGCATTTTAGAAATACTCATTTGAAGCATTTTGAACTTGCAATTGAAGCAAGTTTTTTTCCCCCAGAATCTTTAGAACTCTTGTATTTTTATTAAATTTTTTTGCGTGGAATTTTTTCCCTAAATACTTTTTAAAATTTTCTTAGTTGTAAGTTTTTGTAGCTATATGTACGCACATTTCATTAATTTTCTTCGTCTCAGCTGAATTTTTTTCGATTTTTTTTTCTTGTGAAAGCTGATAGACTTGTTTTAATCAAGTAAGTAAGTATTTAAAAAAATATCATCATGAAAAAAATAGGAAAAATTACAAATTTTCCATTTGTGATATAGTTAAATGGAAAGAATCTAATAAAAATATGTAAAAAAAAAGTCATGACCTTGAATTTTTTGGAATTTTCAAGTTTTAGAATGTCTGACAAAATATTTAAAAGTCAAAAATTAAAAAAAAAATGTGTGACAAAATATTGATAAAATGTCTAAAATAATCATTAAAATTTTCAAATAAGTACCTATGTAATTTTTTTATTACAGATTTTGATCGTTACGTTTTCAAGTTTTGTGCCCCAGACCCCAGAATAGGAACATAAAAATGTCAAAAAGGTTTAAATTTTTTCAAAAAAAAATTCAAACAAATTTAAAATTATTTGAATTCTTGAATACCACAAAATCTTAAAATTTTCATTAAAATAAGTGAAAATTCATCGGGTGTCTAAGAATATGTGAACCTCCCCTGGGATTTTCACAACAAAAAGTTAGGTTGGCAACTCTGAATTCAAAACTTCAAAAGTAAACAAACAAGAGAATTCATAAAAAATCAAACTCAAACCAATCAAACACCATTAATAGTGACGAATTGCGTTAAACATGTTGCCAACCTA
>FIZV01006178.1:0-18457 GCA_900050545.1 Trionymus perrisii | reverse complement strand
GTTCATAAAACTATTCCTAGTGCCTGATTTCGGGTGTAAACGTTGTTCGGACCTACCAAAGGTCCGACCAACGTTTCAGGTCCGATCATGGCACGTGAGATTTCATGGGTGTGTACGACCAACGTATAGTTTGCAAACACAGCTTATTCATACTGAATCCAGTAAACGCGTACCTTCGTTTGGGTGAAAAATTTCTTCGCAATAGTTTTCAACGTCGATGTCGTCGACGAATTTTTCCCGCACGAGGAACGGGGGTGTTAAAATCGTTTAGCGAGAAAGTTATGTAAACAAAGAGTTAAACTTCTCCATCGCTCGTTAACGTTTAATTAACCAAAAGACGCCAGTTTAGCCGCAAAAGCTCATGCAAAAAGTTTCACTTTAGTTTAGTCTATATCGTCACGATTAATGTATATTTCCACTACGTTTAAAGTATCAAATATGATACTCGCGTGTGGGAGATTTACAGTAGGCATGATGATGGGGTGAGACGAAGAGGGTGGTGGCTTATTTATTCTAGCTGAGAAGAGTCGACGGGATCTCACGCACAAATTCGCATCACTACGTAAGAGATACGTATCGCGGTGGCGGCGCGGCGTCAAAATACTCATTTTTCCTTTGCTCGCATATTTCTGGCCAAGCTCACGTATATCTGGTACTAACAAACGATGCAAGATAGATTCATTTGTGATTTACTTTTAGTTTTGCAGAGCTTTTCTCGTCGCTGGCGTGTATGTCGTATCCTCGTATCCTCGCATCCCTGATTCGATGTACCCTGACTCATTTAGGTCGCCTCTGCTGTCGCCACGTTTTTCGTTAAAACGCGACGGAAGACCTCGCCCAGAGATAGCCGCAAATAGTAAAAACGTGTTATTCCGGTTTAGTGGTATAACAACGTGGCTTGCTTACATCACGGACTCCATCTCTGTAATTCTCTCTATGGCTCCTCTGCCTGGCCCACGGTCACCACTTTCGCCCTATCTCCAGTCGTCCTTTTTTTTGTGGCCTTGTATTAACAAGCATACATACGAATAACACTCTCGGGCCAACTTGTACGATCTTAATCTGCGTACCAGGACACCGTTTCCTCCACCGTCGTACATACGCTCGCTCGTTCATCTCAAACGTCCCGACAGCAGAAAAGCTCGCGCCAGTAATCAACAAACCACCTTTTTTTCTCTACGCCCCATTTTCCTCATTCTTCTTTTTTATTTATTTTTTATCATCTCGCCTTTAACGTAACCCACAAAGTATACAAATACATATACAACTCACCCAATACGTACGTAACTACGTAATATGGATTTCCTGCAACCCAGCAAAGGACAAATTTCTTTTTAAACGTACGTTGATTTATTTTTCCCACGTAAAACGATTCGAACTGGTGCTAGTGGATTTTTCCATTCCCAAAATCGCACATATGCGATATACAAAGCTCGAGTTGTTCTAAATCTCTCCAATTGTCGCAATGTCGTCGGTCCTGCCGTCGACCTCGTATATTGTTATATTTTTCCTTCAGTTTCATTTTATTCGTGCAGAGAGAGAAAGAGAAAAATGAGGTATCATTCATCTTTACCAAAATGCTACGTACCAGAGCATTGCAATAACAAAAAATGCTGAAATTATGAGATTTAAATTCGAGCGTGACTAGTTTACATTTTGCTTAAGTATATGTGGATTTTCCATTTTCTCGCAATAGAAGCAATACTATTGCAGATGATGAAACCATGAAGTAACTAAAGATAGCTTGCAAGGTGATTTTAGTCTCAAAAAGTTCAAAAACTTACCCTAAAACAAATTCATATAATTTTTTTATCCATAGGAGGGCAGGGGAAAAATTCTAAAAGACTTGATATCTCTTCAGATTTGCATATTTCCAATAAATTCTTCTTTTTTTTTGCAGAGTCATTACCGAATGGGTGGCGTAATACCCGTGGTATCATCTCGGAGAGGACTTCAAGATCTATTAAAAGGTGCGATTTCAGCAAAATCAAGGATTTAAACTTTTGTTCAACACATTTTATGTGCACAAATTTTCCAAAATCAAAAATTATATTTCATTCGTGAAAGTACGCAAAAAAATTTAAGTTTCCCGATTTTGTTGAAATTTTGATATATGACGTAAATCGAACTAAAGCATATCCAGACAATAGGCCCTAGATCATCTGGGAGGGGGTCGCGGGTTTTCAAAATGGCGTCTTTAATATATTTTAAAAGGATGTTGGAAGAAATCAAAAAAATTAAGAAATTATTTGAATCGGTTCAAGTATTAACAGGTTAAGTCACATTTTTGAAATTTTTCAGGAAATGAAACTAGTGATGCGCCTTCGTACTCTAACAATGTTTCGACAAAAAAGTGATTTTCGAAAAAATTGTGACTTAACCTGTTAATACTTGACCCGATTCATTTCTAGTCCTGAATTTTGGAAGAAAACCCTCGATTTTCATTACATTTTAAACGAGCATAAAAATCGGTAAAGAAGAACGAAGTAGCGATACCCCCTGCATTCAAAAGCTCCTGACAGGGTGTACAGTGTAATAGGGTTCATAAAGATACTATAAGGCTGGTATTTTCAAGACGTCTATAAATACCCTTTTGCTTCGTTGTAGACTCATCTTACAGAACATTTAAATTAGAAGACTACTTTTACAATAGAGTAAACGTTAAACTGAGACAAAATAACCACTTTCTAACCATCACATCGACCGCACTCGATTGAATCAATTAAGTTCGGTTTTCGTGCAATGCGTTTAAAACATCCTAGTCTCGATTTCGTTGATTGTTGGGTTTAGAATGACCAATGAAGCCGAAATTTAAACCAGTATTTGCACAGAAATCTTTCAGCATTTTACCTTCATAAAGCAAGCATTCCGAAAATGCCGTTCATGATTCAATTCAACAAACACGAGTTGGTGGTAGGTTTAAAAAATTCTCGTAATATTTTAAGAAAAGAGAAGAATAAAAATTTACCTAATTTAAGTTCGTTGGAATTTCGATACCAAATAATTTTGGCCGCTGGTTTAGATTTCTTTACCAAACATTCCAAAACTAATTCTTGATTTTGGTGAATTTCCACCGTTGAATTCGGTCTGTATCCAACCATTTCGATAGACGCTGGCGGTGCTGCAATAAACAAAAAAAAGTCAATGATTAACAAACATCAAAAGATATTGAATATGTACGTATTTTAATCGTCGTAAATTACATCAGGGGTGTGTTGCGATCCTCCTAAGCATTTGACGAGTTCTCCCCTCATTTTCAATCAAATGACATTTTTATGAAATGGTTATAAAAAATAAGAATTTGAAAACCTTGTAAAAGTGGTGCTAAAAATTTTTGGAAGATTTTAAAAATATTTCCCGCATCGATTCGGACTTTTATGCACCATTGGTGAAATTTTTGATTTTCGCGTGTGATTAATTTTAATTAATTAGATATAATTTTTATGGACAGAAATTTTTAGAAAAATTTGGAAATTTAAACCTTTAAATAATTTTTTAAAATTTTTAATGTTTATGCATTAGGTAGGTCTAGGTACTAAGTACGTAGTAGGCACTGCAAATTTGACAATTATTGAAAATTTATAATTTCGTAAAATTTCTGGATCATTAAAAATTGAAAATAAGTTTCAAAGAATTTTGAAATTTTTAAAAATTTAATAATTTTTGAAAAAATTTGTCACTTTTGAAAAAATTAACAATTTAAAAAAAAAATAATGATTTTTGAATAATCCGTAATATTTGTAAAATGAATATTTTTTTGAATATTAAAGAATTTTAAAGAATTCCGCGATTTTAAGAAATTTGGTAATTCTTGAAATTTTTCCAGTTTTTGAGAAACTGGCAATTTTTAGAAATTTTTAAGAATCAGAGAATTTAAAAAAATTTAGTGATTTTGAGAAATTTGATAATTTTTGAAAAATTTTCCATTTTGGGCGATTCTACAGCTCGATTTTGAAAATGTAAAAAAAAAATACTTTTTATTTCGAAAAAATAGGAAGTAGTTTTTAAAAGAATTTAATTTTCAATTTATTCCATAAAACAGTCTTCTCCCCCTTTGAAGAAATGACGCACAAATGTATCAACTTTCTGACTTCCCTGTATTTTTTCTCTCAGATTAGCCACTGTTACAGATGCTTTATTATTGTATCAGCGAGACACTACTGGCCCGAGCGAAGCGAGGGCGAATTACCCATTTTGCGCTGTAATTTATTCTCTTTAAGGGAGGGCTAGGATGAGATTGATTTTTGGGGAAGGCAAAAAATCCCCCCCCCAAATAACCTCACAGCACCATTGAATTACATGTAGGAAGAGGTGCCTACATTTCACGTAATGGGAGTTAATTATGATACCTACTTAAAAATTCAACCTTTTTAAAAACTTCCCAACAAAATTTTTTCATTTTTCTTTCTTTTAATAACTTGGCCTGATTACATGTAGAATATTCCAAAAGTATAGAAATTAGGCTTAGTAATTAAATTTGCTCTTTTTGAACACTATATCAAAACGTAAATTCATTCTTTATTCATTTCATCTTAATTTTTGTCATTGTCTTTCGTGTCCGTATAATCTGGATTATCTCCAAATTTCTTCTTCTAACCGTTAATTTTAGCAGAAAACAAAACTCGACTGGATAAACTAATTTAGCCTTTTCAATTAAACATGCAAATTGGAATCCTATTGTACTGATTTCATGTCAGCGGCAGGAGTTCTCTTAACGGTTTCTATTTGTTTGTCGAAGCATTTCCAGTATCAGTATCCTTTTCTCGTTTTTAGCTTCTTGGCACAAAAGTTAATTTAATTCTCATTCCGGATAATTGGTAAAATTTTTAAATTTCTCAGGCAACTGATACGCATCGTATATAAAAGTTTTTCTTTCTTCGCTTCCTAAAAAACCACTCATATAAAAATACCACGCTTGAAATTTAAATAGATCTATTTTGTCGCCAAAGTATTCAATAAAAATGTTGGAAATTCTGTTTTTCTTTTTTTCCTATTTTTTCCGGCCCTCAAACACTTTATCTACGTCGTTCGTGCTTAAACAGTAAAAATCACGACAAGAAAAATGAAATTAGCGATTGCTTGTGCAACGAATCTGACATTTTATGCTGTTAAATACAGAATTTTGCTATTGTTCTGATAAAGGCGTGTGTTTGATGTGCTGCTAATTATTAAAACTTTGCAGTTTACAATACGCTTGGTTATTTTTTTTTCCTCGTATTATTTTCCCCCACACGAAGAAAAAGAGTCCGGTATACGAGAGAAGTCTGTAATAAATTTTTTCATCCCTGTAGCGTTAATTTCATGCGACGATAAATCATTTAGAATCAAATTTTTCTTCTTATTTAATTTTCAATGAAAAAATACCTAATCGAGACATGAGACAATAAAATAACACTTTAAGGAACGTGTTTTCAAGTTCGTCATGTTTTCAGGACATGCCATTCTTTCAAATTCACAGCGCGTTTCAGAAGAGAAAAAGGTAGGTAATAGGTATCTATACCTACGTAAGTATAAAACAGATGTCGATCAATCTCACACATCTTTCTTTCCCAAGCAGCGAAGAAGAAGAAAAAAGACGAAAAGAAATCGCACAGGGAAACAAAACCGTTTGGCGTTTTCTCGTGCCATGCTGTATGCCCAAGCCCGGGTCGTGTAATCTATATAATGGAATACCAACTTGCATATTTAATAGAAAATCAAATTCGAGCTAATTATCTGGAATTTCATTCAGGTAATAGAATTAAAGAACGAAGCAAATGCAAAAGTAGATCACTGAGAGACGTCAGGAGGAGATGAGTAAAATGCTTCATTGAGGACACTACCTTATTCTTAGTTAACGTAACGCAAACTTTAGAAAATGAGCCGAGATAATCGACGAAAAACGCGCTATGTATTTCGACGAGGGGGCTCGATATTTATCAAAAGGGATTTGTGTTTTAGAGTGAACGCTGCTAAAGTGGAAAATAAAGAGCTTCGTAAATCTACAGCATCGCTCACTGCCTTTTCCTCTAAAACCATCAAGCAGAAATATCCGAACCATTTATATCTAGGTCTGGATTTTTAGTCAACGCCGAGTTCGGGCAGGTATATTTAAAAAAGAAAAAAAAACTTGTACCGTACATGACGTATTTTATTTTACAATCAACTCGATGCGTAAATGAGATCGCGTTCTTATTGTGGTCAATTTATTATCGTTTTCAATTTTATTTTTTCGAATCGTCAATTCGTCATCTCTCATTTTTTATAATTTCAATTTTTTTTTAATTCCAAGTAAAAATTAAAAAAAAAATTGAGTTTTCAATTTTTATGAAGAAGAAAATTTATGTTTTTTCCAAGAAAAGGGTTTCTTATTTATAGAGAAAAATCCCTATTTTATGTTGGTAAAAATTTCTCAAATTGTTATTGAGAAAAAAAATCCTTAATATTATTTTCTTTTGTAAAAATATTTTTCATTTAATGTTGAAAAAACAGTATTTTTGAGTTTTTTTGGAATAAAAATATCCAAAATTTCTGATAATTTTTTTTTTCAAGTGGAAAAATTTCTCATTTTTTGAAAATCAAAAAAAATTTTGAGGAAAAGATCAATAATTTTTGGAGAGAAAAAAAAACACAATTTTGTCACAATTTTTAGATAGTAACAAGAATGAAAAAATTCTCATTTTTTGAAAATCTTTAAAAAAATTTTGAGGAAAAGATCTACAATTTTTAGAGAGAAAAATAATCACAATTTTATCTCAATTTTTTAATGATACTTGTACATATAAAAATTTATTTTTTTTGGAACAAAGATGAAAAAATTTCCATGTTTTGGAACATTTTCTCAAAAAAATTCAGAGTAAACATTTTTTAAAAATTGCAGTAAAAACCTCCAAAAAATTTTCTCCTTTCTAGGAAAATAATTCTTCATTTTTAGAGAGAAAAAAAACAAATTTTTTTGGGAGAAAGAAAAAATGATATAATTTATTTGGAATAAAAAATATCTCATATTTTTATGAGTAGATAAGCATAAGAAAAGTCTCAGTATTCTTTTTATAGACTATTTTTATTTTTT
Source organism: Trionymus perrisii (assembly GCA_900050545.1). NCBI lineage: Eukaryota > Metazoa > Arthropoda > Insecta > Hemiptera > Pseudococcidae > Trionymus > Trionymus perrisii. The sequence continues at coordinate 11,406 of FIZV01006178.1, read as the reverse complement.
TTTTTGGAGACAAAATTTTTTTTAATTTTTTGGAATAAGTTTTTAAACATTTTTTGGAGTAAAGGTTTTTAACATTGTTTTTGATTTTACGTAGAATAATATTTAAGTAGGTACTTTATTTCACAACAATAAAAAATCTAATTTACAATTTTTTTTTCCAATATAATTCGAATAATATGGAATTTGTTCAAAATAATTAGGTGTAATGTTATTTTCACATCGTGTATCTTCTTTTTCTTATTCCCTTCAAAACTTAACACAATAAGTATATGTTATTCGAGTTCATTGAATTTGTTTGCAATACGAAAATATGTTGGGAAAAATTAAATAAATAATATGTATTTACTTTTGCGCTTAAAGCAAGAAAAGTACTTTTCTAAAATCCATTAATAGCACATGAACTTTGATTTTGGTTGAAATTTGAAAAACACATGCCACATAAGCGCGAAGATTACACCGGGAATTTCAACTGTTACCCTCTCATCTCTCGTACGTTTGGCAACGTAAATAATGGTCATCTTTTTTTATTGTAACCGTCGGCCATGGTTTTTGATTGTGCTATACCAAGAGATCTGTTAACATCTTTCGCGGCGATTTTGTTTTTACTTCATTTTATTCGCGTGTTGTTTTTCCTGCGACCGTGTTTCTCTTAGTTGCACACCAAGTTCGTTTTCATTTTGGCTTTTTATTCGATCTTCTTCTTCTACTTTTTTTTCTTTCTTAGTTTCTTTCTCATTTTTTCCTGTATAAATAAAATCTGCGTTATCGCAATAAAATTGAGAATTTCGTTGGAGTGTCGCACGCTTCGGTAATTTCCCTTTTTCATACGATCTCTCGGGAGAGGTCCCCAAGGAGGTCACGGCCATCGTAGTAGTCTCTGCTTGCGAAGCATGGGACTTCATTTTGCTTCCATATTATTAGGTTCACCGGTACCGCAAAATCCTTCACAAATTACTACGTTTTATGAGTCAGCTGCGAGTAGCTTCGAGGATTCTTTTTTTTTTTGGTAAACTCTATTTACTAAAAATTAATGGAAAAGTCTGCGCCTGTCAAGTCGTCTACACGAGGAGTAAAATTTTTTCTCATTTTAGTAACATTTTTCGCAATCATTTGACCAGCTTAAGACTCGAGCAGATCTATACGTGTATCAAAGGGGACTTATTATTGAAGATTGTAGAATAGATTAAATAGATTAAAGTTGTTATTTATTTCATTCTTCAGTTTCGTGATGAAAATAGCGCTAAGCTTACTTTTAAATATATTGTCAGACATTCTGAAAATTATGAATTGTTTTAAAATTTGAATGACTTTCAAGTTTTAGATATTTTTTCAAGCATTCTGAAACTTACACATTTTTTTAAATTAACATTTTTTTGACTTTTAGCATGCTTTTAGATATATTTTGTCAGACATTTGAAACATGAACTTTTAAAAATTTAAATTACTTTTAAATACTTTATCAGATATTTTAGCGGAAAGACATTTTATCAAATATACTAAAACATATTTTTTTTTAAATATTAACCTTTAGACATTTTTTCAGACATTCTGAAACTTGATAAAATGAAAAGGCTCTTCCGTGCAAACTGATGATTTCTTTAGAAAAATTTGAATTTTTTCTTTCAAATATGGAGTCGTTCAATTTTACACAATTTTTAAATGCCTATTTTAATTTTTATAATATCACACTGATTTTTAAAAAAAATTCAAAAATGAACTTTTTGATAAAGTATCTTTTGACTTGAAAATTTAAAAAAAAAATACAGTGGCGAATCTGAGAGGAAACATAGCCCGGAAGCAGAGAGTTGATACATTGCAGTAAAACTTTTTCAAAGGAGAAGAGGGCTATTTTATGAAATAAATTCAAAATTCAATTTTTTGAAGAACTGCGCTTGGGTACTATTTTTTAAAACTTCGAGTGTTCGAATTTCTTTAAAATTCAAGATGATTTTTTTCACACTTTTAAGAATTATTGAATTTCCTATAAATTGCAAAACTTTCAAAAATTATCAAATTTTCAAAAATTATCAAAAAAATTAAACATTTTTCAAAAATCATCACATTTTCAAAAATTGACAGTATTTCAATAACTGTCAAATTATTGCAAAATTTTTCAAAATTATCAAATGTTATAAAATTCTCGAATTTTTAAAAATCACCACCTTATTAAAAACTGAAAAATTTCCAAAAATTATTGAATTCTTAAAAATTAACGAATTTAAAAATTATTGAATTTTCAAAAATTACAACCTTATCAAAAACTGACAAATTTTCAAAAATTATTGAATTCATAAAAATTATCAAATTTTCCAAAATTCTTGAATTTTTAAAAATCACCAGTTCTCAACCTTATCAAAAACTGACAAATTTTCAGAAATGATTAAATTCTTAAAAATTGCAAAATTTCCAAAAATTTACGAATTTTTAAAAATTATTAAATTTTATAAAATCTTTGAATTTTCTAAAGTTTTTGAATTTTAAAAAATCACCATATTTTCAAAAACTGACAGATTTTCAAAAATTATTGAATTTTTAATGATCCAATAATTTTTCGAAATCATAAATTTAAAAAAATGGTCAAATTTTCAGTATAAATTGTCATTTAAGGAATGATAAAGAAATCATTCCCTCTCCCACCCTCGTACCTCCAAAATATATCAGAAGAATCATAAAATTACAGCCCTAATAAAATCCCCTGAAAAAAGTGCAAATCAAAAAACAAAAACTTTTTCCACTTTTTAAATTTTTTAAAATTCCAACTTGAATTTTTTTTCTTACCTAATTTCTAATTTTTAAATTGTCGAAAAGTTCAATTTTTTTTAATTTTTCTACAAAATTCTGTTCATAAATTTGTAATTAATAATTTTTTCAAGATGTTGCAGAATTTTCGAACCACTTTTACGAGGTTTTCAAATTTTGATTTTTTATAAGCATTTCATAAAAATCTCATTTCTTTGAAAACTGGTAAGGAAGTCGCACTTCTAAGATTTCCCTATCAAATACGCCACTGGGGTTTACTGTTGCCTCTCTCTCAGTGTACCAGGATGTGGGTAGGGAGGGGGGTTGAAAAAACAAACAAGAAAGCCACAGAGAAATAGTACAAGGTAGTTTCTTGGTAAAAAAGAAGTAGAAATCCTACCTTTCACTACCCCGCCGGCCATCATACCAAACCCCACATTATAAAAATATTCGTACATAAGAATATTATGATTATGTGTTGGTATAAGGGTATAGGTAGAAATCTACCCCTTTACTACCTAACACTGACGTGGTAGTACTAATTTTATTTTAACAAATACGCCTGTCGCAACTATAGCGGTAATAGGTGAAAAATCTACCTCGGTTACATGGGTAGCCCATTTTTCGCCGGCAGGGACGTTATTAAAAAGCGTATACTTAATCAGATTTTCCAATTCTTTAATTTCTGCAAACTTTTCACGCATTTCAATCAACGTCTTCTTTACTCAATTAGGAGAATTCCATCGCTAAGAATTTTCATCACGAATTTACCTTATTCTCTTCAGAGAAAAGCAATTTTCAAAGACACTAACCGAATAGACATACCTATACATATTAACTACAGCCTAACAATTTATTAAGATTGAGAGTACATTTGACGCTCGAGTAATTGATATGCACGAGAATCCAACACAGGTGGATATAGTGATATGTACGAATTGGGTACCTATTTAATATTTATGGTCTCTCAAAAGTCACCATCAAAGTAATGAAGGGAGTCGAATTCTCGCACAAGGTACTTACATTATGTTACAGTAAAGTAAGTTTCTTTTGTTTCGTTTTAACGGCAACCTCAAACTTTTACAACTATTTCGTTCTGCTTTCGGTTTCAAAAAGCGTAAAATAGTTCTGTTTCCGCATTCTTTGGGTTCGAGAAAACAATAATTTACACTGCCCACAATTCAGCGAAATGCTGGGTATTTCACAGATTCGAGAAATTCACGTTCGAGAACCTTGTTAAATTGATTTAGAAGACGTACTCGTTGCGGATTGCGAAAATTTTAAACCAATTTACGTACCATAAGTAATTGAATTGAACCAGGATGACTTCTTGGGACAAACGAGTATGTAGCGAAAAAATTTCTTGTCTTAACCAAATCAAGTTTTTGAATTTTTTTACAAAATCATAACATATCAAAAATACGTTGAAATTGATCGTTTGTTCCACTGAGAAAATTTTGTAGATTTTCACATTATGGAATTGGCAAAGTTTTAGAAAATTTTTAGCAAATTTTAGTATATTAGGTAGGTATATATTTCGATTAAAATATTTTTGAAAAAAAAAATTACAAAGAATTTTTTTATCGAAAAATGTAAGTACACCTATATATTTTTACGAAAATTCATTAAGAAAAAAATTGCAAAAAAAAATCCAAAAACCATTTTGTAATATTGCAAAAAAATTTCTAATCGTTTCGGAACAAAATTTTTTGAGAAGAAAAATTTCTTTATGCCAGATAAAAGCAACAAAAATCCCAGAAAAAAAACAGACAAACAAACAAGTACCTAACATCTTATTTGACGTGTTAAATTGTCAATTTGGCCTATTTGGACATTTTATCAATTTTTAATGATTTTTACGAAAATTTTAAATAAGATATCATCAGGTACAACCCTAAAAGTGGTCTTGGATGATGACGGCAATAGCATAGGTAGACCTAGAATCTCAGGTAATATTTTTTGGACATGTATCATTTTGTCCCGAATCAGGTTGGCAGGGGTTAGAGCGAAAAAACCATGATTTTTTCGAAAATGCCCCCCCTTTGAGAACCCGTATTTCCCCTCCAGGGACATCCCCGAAGCTGAAAATTTTTCTGGGTGACATTTCTATTCAAAACAAAGGTCTCTATGAAATTTGGTCAAAATCGTACGACTTTTTTTTTGCAGCCCACCCTAATGTACTTGAAAAATCATGATTTTAGGGGATAAAAATGTGTTTTTTTGAAAAATTCATAATAACCATTCTGATAGGAAATTTCACAAAAAACATTTTTTATGATTACCATTTTCCTGAAAAACAAGTTATTTTCCGAGATAATTGCGAAAAACGCCGCGGCGGGACACATTTCACGCTCTATCACGCGACGCACGCGGGGTACGGAGGAAAACTTTTAGTAAGTTAATTAGGACCCCTTTCACTACAGGATCCCGCGAAAAAACTTTCTGTAAGAATTAGTTGGGATAAAAAACATAGGTAACTAGGTATCCCGAACTAAGAAAATCCTTCAAAAATTAAAAAAAAAAATTACTCCAGAAAAGTTGAAAGAAACAAATCTTGAAAAAAATGGAAATTTTAGCATAGATAACATTTTTTTGTTATCTAGATGTTCATTAGGAAATTTGCGTTTTCATAACTTAATGAGAGAAAAATTGTGTTAACTTTTTAAAATATTTTTTCAAAAACTAATTTCGACGTTTTTTTTCAAAGGGTAATAAATGTTTATTATTTTTTTTTTTTCAGTTGAAAAAAGCGAAAAAATGACAATGATGACAAAAGAGTGAAAAAATTGTCATAAGTATATTCACCCTTTTATCAACACTGTGAATTTTTTAGAAATTCGCTTTAAAAATGACAAAAATTTTAATACGATTACTTTTGAGCTCTGACTGGATCAGTGCGAGCATTTTTCATACAAAATCTGAAACTTTTTCATCAGTCATCACGTAAAGTATCGGTACTCACCTAAAACAGAAAATCCCCAAAAAAACAACAACATTAGTACATTTGGAAAATTACGAGTATGTTAGTATTTTATTGTTTGTAAAGTAAAGAAGTACATATTATTTTTAAAGAATTGATTTTTTCAAAAATTTCACAGAAATCATTTTTTACAAACATTTCAAAACATAATCTTTCCACATTTTTCTAAAATTTATTTTCGCATAATTTTTCTCAGGAAAAATTTCCAGGCTTTTTTGTAAAATTATGTTATGACTTTTTAAAAATTAAATTTGAAACATTTCTTCCCAGAAACAATCTAAAAAAAATGATCAAAATCCGATTTAAAAAATCATCACAAAATAAATCTAGGAAATATCAAAAAAATTGTCCTTTTTTGTAAAAATTAGTCATTATTTGTCACTTTTGTGATTGAATTAATCGGAATTGTCATTATCAGAGTAAACTCATTTTTAAATCCTGTCAATTTTTATTCTACTTCCTTAGTTTGCACTTGGCAACATTCAAATTTTTGAATAATTTCTTCTCTAAGTATTTTACAAATATTCATTTTATCCTTCAATTCTATTTTCTTCTTTCATTAGTAATGATCGTATTTTCACTTTATATGCGAGAGCAGGGACTATTTTACATATGAGTACAGCTGAATACAAGATCCACACTTCGTTAATATGTCATAACTTTCCTTGTTTTCCTATTTCATTCCGCATCTTACCGTCGCTGAACATTCCGTACTTCCGCAACGTCATTCATATTTTTCAAATACTCGTCAATTTATAGGTACGCTCATCACAAAAGGGCACGTGTCTTCACAACCTCTAAATCCCACACTTCCAAAGTGTTTTCCAAAAATAAAATCACCGAAAAGAAAAAGTACTCCATGCATCTTTAAAGTGCACCATGCACCCATCACCAGTCATTAATTCTTCTCTAATGTTCTGATTTATACCCAACCCGATGTAAATGCTACAAAGTAATCGTAGTGGATTCCTCCTCTCTGAAACTGCGTTTTAAACCAGTAAAATGCACGTATGATCTTACGTCCCGTACATTCGAGTCGGTTCAACTCCCAAAATAAAACAGCTCTAGAATTTCGACACATCATTTTGCACCCAACGCCGCATCACAGAAACCAATTTTAATTAGATTCACGCGCCCTTCCAGTCGCAGCCTGCTCGCTATTCCGGTACAGTTCAAGGTTTGTCGATTGAACTTACTTATCCGACGATGGGTTGATGATGATTTTTTTGAATGATATACACGCAGCGTAATCTTGATTGCATGAATGACAGCTCGAAACGCCAAAAGATTCGCCGACCGTGTGCGGGCGTATTTGTATTTACGTAAATCGAAGTAGGTACTGATAACGTCATACTCTAAAAATATTCCTTTCACATGTATATTACCTGACTAACTATTTTCAGTTCAAATCTATGAACTAGATGCATTGCAAACATATCATGTTACACACAAGATAAAAAATTTATTGGCCTGCTAATACATTATAATTTGGATATTAGAGACACCTACGAGAACATGCGTGTATAAGGTAACTTTTTAATGAAGCATCGAGTGCTGGTGCATTTTTCGCATAATATCGTTTTCTTCTTCGGTTCTTTCCCTTTTTTTCATTCCCCATCAATGTTTCGACAATCTGCAGCTCATTTTGATTTGTACTCACCTTGATACCAGTACTTAGCCGGCATGCATGGCTCATTGTTCCAATACACTATAATAAAATTAAATGGGTCAATAGCAAAGACGCTTATGTTTCAAAGTCAGACATTAAACTAACATCTTATTGGCTCGTAAATGTTGCATACGCTACATTACTTTGTTCATTCATAATCATAACTAATTGGTCTGCAATCGAATCATTTACTAGATCTACGTGTACCTAGATCTTCAATAGAGGTACCATAATAGAGCAGTGATGTAAATTTTTTGATTTGAAGTTGAACATGTTAAAAAATCATAACAATCAGGTGATTAGAAGATGAACTGCGCATCCATTCCTTGAATCCATCCCACCAATTCCTAAATTGAGATATGTAATAATTAATATTGTACCATTTATGCAGACTGAAGCATCTTAACCCAAATATAACAGTTTTTGGCTATAATCATTTCTGGAGATAAGAAGGAAAATCCATATTCTGGATCTCGGGAGTTCAGTATTGTATGTGTACAATCTACTACGTCGTGCTCGATGAAGAATATCAGTTTCAAATAAAACTTTACCAAGGCCATTTTTGCCTAAAATCATTATTTTTGGAGATACGAAGGAAAATCTACATTCGGGATCTAGAGAGGGTAGCGTTTTACCATCTGCATCTACATCGCGCTCTGATGAGAAATTAGACTAGTCTCAAAAAGCCATTTTTGGCTGAAATCATTATTTCTGGAGATATGAAGGAACATCCACATTCCGGATCTTGATAGGTCAGCATTGCACATTCTAAGCCATGCTCTGATGAGGAATACTAGTCTCAAATAAAACTCCACTAAAGCAATTTTTGGCTAGAATCATAATCATAATTCTACGAGATACAAAGGAAAAATGCTATTCAGAACTTGGGAGATCGATGTCACACAACCTATACGACATTCTGCAGGTGAGGAATAACCATTTCAAATAAAATTTGTCTAACTTGGTTTTTTGATAAACTCATTAGATGGTTCATGAGATAGGAAAGAAGAAGTACCAAATTATTGAACTGAGAGAAGAAAATGAGTACAACCGTATTCTATAACATTAGGTGTCTACATTTTCATCCCAATGTCACCTAAACCAACTTCCCAATGTAAATAAAAACCCAATCGCGAGATACCGCAGCTCTGCACAGACAACAGCGTTGACGTTAGATCAACAGCAGGTAGTTTATTCAAGACCAGATAAACCATAAAGACACCACGCTTATCGGTCACCAATGGCACGTCACGTGAAATGCATCTCGTTACTATCTCCGACTCTAGAGCCGAGAGCAGAGTACATCATCAAGGCTAAAATCACCACGTACTTGAAATACCTTACATCAAATAACTTTGATCTGAATACTGGCCAAGCTGTTATACGTTTTACGTCATTAATTACCGCAATAACTATTTGTATAAAGGAGTTTTTACACGTGTCGATGTCATGTTTAGTGTTGTTTTGGAGAAGAGTATGTGTACATGGTGCACCAATGACTTGTGGTTGCGTGAAAAATAATATTGTCAAATCGAATAATGAATTCGGAAACGAGTGAAATGGAATCAGTCACGTCCTCGTTGGAAATAATAGCATTAGCGAATGTATTTTACTACTAGATTAACGTTTGTATAGCGAGACGAATATACGATGACGTAACCGTGTTATATAATCTATACTACATGTAGACTTACATATGTTGGTAGCGATGTAAATACATATAAAGAGGCATTCGAGAAGTAGTTCGTTTCTTGTATCTAACCATGTTTTATTTACTGGTGAGGGTTGTTGGGAAGCATCCAGAAAAATATATTCTATCATAGTCGAAGTCTTTGCCCCACATTTGCGAAGAAATTAGTAAGTATACCCAGGCATTCGGGCCAATGTAAAAATAGTACTTTCAATTGGATGTACCAAACACGGCGGCCATTTTGTTTCGATGCAAACACGAGGAGGTCGGTACTTGACTGGAAACGTGTGCACATATTAGGACAAGTATATGTGTAAACGACATGAGACGTGACACATTGATAGTTAGAATTATGTATACAGTTTTGAGCGAATAATTAGAAATTATAATAACTCGTTATTCCTTACTTAACCATCGAGTCGCTGCTCCACTCCACACCTGACCCATACACGAGCAGATGACATTACCAAACTCGCTTCTCTTCGACCACAGGTACACAAAGTTAAAAACAAGGTAGGTACAACAAACAAAGAGACACTAACTAGTTAAAAACGTAGGTAGCTTTAACACCTCCTCGATTAATTCGAATTTCGATGTATTGGTTCGACAAATGAGCCGGAATAAATATGGGCAAATGTGTTCTCTATATACATTCTCGCCAAATAATACACGAGAAATGAGAATAGACACAAAGAAGGTTCAAGTGATGACGAATTGTGACTACACAGCTACAGGTGATACCACGTTGGAATGTAATTATCGTCCTCGAGTAATTCACCTTTCAAATACACGAGAATACATACAACGACTCCGATGACTTCCAACAGCATCAGCTGGCCTTTGTACTTTACCTCTTCCAACCTGCTGGGTCTTTTTCTATCGCCCTTCTTCGCCTCGTCGTACCACTGCTGCGTATGGGTTAGTTCATGTGCTGCTGCTACTGAAATACGCCTCCTTTCACTCTCGTAGTATCATGCACACCGCACCGGCTGCTTTGGTGGTTGCTGGAAAAATTATCATTCTAGACAGGCTGTACGCGACTAAATACTGCGTACGACGTTCACGTAATGCGGCTTTCAATTTGCTTATGTAACTCAATCGAATGTCTCTGGTTTGCATCTCTCTCTCGCTCACTGGCGACTTCTTCATCGCTCTGTACTAGATATGGTTAAATCAATCCAGGCAACTGGAGACTACATCGTTGTTGTTATAAAATTCGCGGCGGATTGCCGCTTGCGATGACAAACGCGATGTGAAAACAATATAACTTCGATACATCGATGGTCCATATTAATCATGAACTAAAACCGCTGGTTGTGAAAAATCTCCAAGGTTTGTATACTATGTAATACCTTTCTTTGACGTGATATGATTTAAATTAAGTGCCTACCTAATTTATTTTTTACACGATTTCTGTTTCATAGGTATGTAGACATACGTAGTATTAAGTCTCTTCTGACTGATCATAGGAATCTCAAGTCTATCTTCGCTGCTGTGGGATCCGTTGATCTGTAGGTTGCCAATGACTTCAGCATGAGCATATTATTAGTTCATTCACTCGTTAAAACAGGTGTTAACGAGATTCGCTTCATCATAGAACAGTTGATGTCATATCCTGAGGTGGCACCTGTACGCACGTACATTTGGCAGTAAGATATTTGTTGCGAGGTCTATGATACTATCGTGATAAGCCATTGAGCTCAAATCCTGCAGCGTACTTGAATATATTTTTCGTATACTTAGTTTGAAGTCTCATTGCTGGGCACAAAATGACGTGGCTGGCTAAATGGGGGTTCTCAGGAGCTCTTGTTCGGAACAGTTTTTAATTTTTCTGTTTTGTGTCCAAAAATGGGCACTGGCACATAGGTACTATAAATTGCAAAATTTCTTCAAAATCATAAAAGGTAGTTCTCAATAAATCTTTTAAAACAATGTTTCAGAAAAATTACTCAAATATCAAATTTAAAAAAGCTGAAAAAAAATTAAAGAATACAATTACTTGAGCAGATGAATAACGTTTGGAAAATTGCTTCACTACAAAATCCTGAAAATTTCTTCTTTGAACAAATTTTTAAAAATAAAATAAAATGGTTTTTAACAATACACTGACTAAAAAAATTCAACATAATCTGATTTTAAAACTGATAACGATCAATATTTTTAAAAATTAAAAAACTTTAAAAACCAATCTTTATTTAAAATTTAAAAAATAACATAACAAAAATCTCAAAAAAAATTATTAATCCCCTTTCAAGTTTTTTTTTTTTTTTGGAAAATAAATCAAGTTTTTTAAAATAAAATTTAACATATTTTATTTATTTTAACCAA
>FIZV01006146.1:0-11178 GCA_900050545.1 Trionymus perrisii | reverse complement strand
TGGAATATAATTCTCCGTTTTTGAAGAAAAAATTTTTCCTATCCCATTTTTTTTTTTTTTTTTTTTTTTTTGAATCGTCGTTTAAAAAATCTCATTATGTGATATAAAAATTTCTCGATTTTTTTTGATGAGCAAAATCTTGTTTTTTTATTGTCAACTTTTTTATGAAAAAATGTCTCATTTTAAAAAAAAAAATGTTTTCAATTTTTTTGGAGTAGGCCCTACATTTTTTTTTAATAAAAAAGTTTTTTAATGTATTTTGGAGTAAAAAATTTCACTTTTTTAGTTTTTTCAATTAATTAGGAAAAATCAAGTTTTTTGAGGTAAAAAATTTCTCAATTCATTTTTTTTTGTTTTTTTAAGGAAGAAGTTTTTCAATTTTTTTTGGAATAAAAAAAAATTTCACTTTTTTTGGACTGGAAAATTAATTTTTTTGGGAGTAAAAACTTCACAATTTTTTTGAAATGAAAATATTACTCAAATTAAACAAAAACAACAATCCTTGAATTTTAATGAAATATTTTTCAAATTCTTGGAGTATAAGTTCTTTCAATTTTCCGAAGTAAAAATATTTCAAACTCTCAGATGTTTATGGACATTGTTTGGGACAAATATGTTTTCAAATTGTTAGAAAAAATAGGGAAAAAGATTTCAAAAATTTTTGGAGTATTTTTTTTTTATATTAGGTTTTAGAGAAGAAAATCTCGTATTTTTTAGGAAATTTTTTGTAGAAAAATTCTCAAGTTTTGTTTTAATATCGAAGTTTTTAATTTTTTGTTGAAGAGGGGAGGGGGATAAAAAAATTGTAAATTTTCAAACTTTTCTTAAATTTTTAGAGAAATCTTCCTAAATTTGTATGGTACAATTTTTTCTTTAATTCTTGGAGCAAAGAATCTTTCATTTTTTGATATAAAAAGTTTTTTTCAATACTTTGGTCATTTTTTTTTTAAATGTATTATTTTTGGGAGGTAAAATATTTTTCATTTTTTTGGAAAATAAAATCTTTTTGTTTTCAAAAAAAAAAAAAGTGTTGAGAGATTTTTTTTTAAGAAATTACTTTTCAACTTTTTAAGGAGAAAAAAGTATACATTTATTGGAGTAAAAATATTTCTCAGGTATTTAGGGAACAAAATCTCTGATTTTTTCGGAGAAACAAATTCCTCAATTTTTTAAAATAAATTTTTTATTTTTTTCAAAGTAGATAAATATTTTTAAAACTTTTTTGGGATGCGAAAATTTTTCTTAAATTTTTGAATAAAACAGTCTCTGAATTTTTAATTTTTTTATGTTGCAAAAAAAAAAAAAATTAATTTGATCATTTTCAAGATCCCAGTATCTTCAATACGATTAATTACCTCTACGACTTCTTTATCGACTGGAATAATTGCTCTTCTACGCTAAAATATAAAAATATGTTACAATATGCGAATAGAAATCGGAAACTGGAACGAAATCAATCCACGACACCGTAAATTTCCACCGAGCGTTTTTCCATGCCTAGAAATTGAAAGGGGCTGAAATCTCGACGCAGCGGAAATACATCGTACGAATAAAAACCTCGTAAATCTCGGTTCGTTACAGTTCAACAACTTGGGAACGTGGAAAAAATTGGTCCGGAAAACATGGAAAGCTCAACGCATCCTAGAGAAGAGATAAAATGTTGAAAATTCTCTCGAAATGACACGTTCGACGCGTCAACCAGGAAATATGGCCAGTGGCAGCGATGAAGAAGGCAGGATGTATCGAATGGAGCCCCGAAATATCTCATTTTCTGCGACTTACGTGCGGCAAATTTTTCCTAACGAGCTGGCGAGATTACCATCGCACCTCCCGCCACACCTTTCACCTTGGTCGAGCACCTGCTCCAACCTTCGACGCTCCAACGGGGTTAAATCTTGGCTCTAAATGTCAAGCAGCGTTCCGCGACTATCGGTACATGATGAATCGGAAGGGAGAGAAAATAAGCGTATGTTGCATGTAAAGAAGAGAAAGTTGTAGAATCGACGACAACGAAAACAAGACGAAGTCGAAAAAGGAGAAAAAAATGTTGCAAGCGACTGTGCGTCCAACCCACACATACGTGAACTAGTCTGGGAACAATATCAGGGGATCGCAATCGGCTACCCTCTTGTATTCTAAAATTAACCCTCGTGTGGTGGCGACTTCGACAGCAGCCGAGGCATCGGAACCCTCCGTTTTTATACAAACCCAAGCACAGCCCCTCGTCTCTGGATGGCGTTTTAATTCGGGTGCCCCAGGCTAGAACCCCTGTGCCTCGTTTTCAAATCACATACTGTGTCGTTTTTCAATCGATACCGTTCGATGGTCTCTGTTCTATGCGATGTGAATTGAAATCTCCACCATGTTTGAGCAGACTCGCCGATCAAAGAATTGTGACGCCGCTCCGGTTTCGTTGCCAGTTCCAAGAGGTACATACGGTGGGTAGTTTACCATTCTAACGAAGAAGAAATTGCGTAACGGGATTTTTTTCTCGTCTTCGGCCTCGTAACTGTGAAACAATTAACATTTCAATTTCCGAGAAAAAACCAACCATTTTCAAAAGCCTGAATGGCGAGTATTAGTCACCATCGAGCCGATCTATTCATCGTAAACAATACCATCTCCCAGAGGGGACCTTTTTTTTACCAGAATCTATATATATGAGACGAACTGATTCGTCGTCGAAGACCAGACCAACCGTTTCACGTGTTTCTTAGAAAAGAAATAAATCTGCTGGTATTGATTTTCGTAGAAAGATTTTGCTGACCGAGATATGGGTATCCTGTTTACAAAACAAGCTGAACTGACAAGATAAAAAATTACTTCATCGACACGAAGCACTCACACGGAGTTGGAAAATTATAGGAACTCGATATTAAAAATTTTTATTCGATCTGGGTCCCTCTGATATAAAACTCGAGCAGTTATCGAGCTCGTTGTTTAATTTTGTAACGACATATCCCCTTCAATTTCATAGTTAGGCAAAATTTACACATAACATATTTTATTCCTATCGACTAGACCTATGAAAAAAAGTTATATGCACATTTTGCCTATCTGTCGAATTGAAGTCGCTGCAAGGCGTTGAAATTGAGAAAACACATCAACTCTTCCAATACAGCGAATAATTGAAAAATTTTGTATAGATATTTATCTTTATGAGAAAACATATTGATTCGAATCCAATGCTTTACGAAGTTATTAATGGATTAAACTTATGAAAAAAATATAGAATTTGCCCTCCTCATACGCAAGAATGAGAGCAATGTACCACCCGATGAACTAGTACCTAGACCTACTACCTACCTATTCTAAAATCTGTACTTTCTCATCTCACTGGTGAGATGATAGTTTCTAACGAAATCACGCGTAACGCACCCCTCTTCTGTGACGAAAACCCAACCCCATTCATCGCTTTTATTCCCCGATGACGTAGCAACGTTGGAATTTTCCATCGAGAAGGAAAATCATCTGCGGGTGTGGTACTTGGAGCAGAAAATGAGAAGATTTTTGGGGGTAATTTTTTTCTACAAGGGGAAAAGAGAGGATTGATTTGGAGAAAAATTCGTACATGATTGGAGGGGATTATAATGTCTTTGTGGGAGATTTTTTTTTCGATTTTTTAATTTTGAAAAATTTATTATTTTAGGAGGTTGTGGAATATTTTTTTCCTGACGAATAAAATTATTATAGGTGAGATTTTTTTTCAATTTCTTCGTATGTAGAATATTAATTTTTTTTTTCTTTAAATCCAAAATTCAGTATATTTGTTGTTTATTACGTAATTTGAATTTTTTATCCTTTTTTGATTAATTTATTTAACATATATTTTATGTTTGAGGGGTTCTGAGTCATAAAATTCATCGTAGTGCAAAATTTATCGAAAAATAAATCGGTTTGAACCGGTTTCGTATCAATATTAGATTAATTTTTTTCAACACTTCACACATTTTAGCAATGTTTTAAATTGAAACATTAGTTAAAACGGTGCACGAAACCGGTTTAAATTGTTTAATATAGATTTTTATGTTTTTTGATGTGTTGGTATTTAAATGACCGATTTAACTGGTTCCAGCTAATTTTAAATCATCATTTTGCGGATTTATTAAAATACTGAAGAAAAAAATTTAAAAACCCAGCTCTCGCAGATTTGTTTTACTCGTAAGTTCAAAAAAAAGTGATAAATGGAGTTTTTGCAATTTTTTGTGCATTATGAATTGAAAAAAAAAAAAAAAAAAAAAGGAAATTTACCCTGAAAATTTTTCGAACTTGTGTAAATTTGATGAGAAAGATGGGATTTGCTGGAAAAAAATTTGAAAAATGTTCAGTCTAAAAAAAATTGAGATAAAAAAAAGTTAGAAGAATTTTTGCAATTTTTTTGTGCATTATTAATTTTGGAAAAAAAGTCCATGAAATTTAATTCCAAGTATTTTACGAAAACGTATAGGTATATTTTTTGTGTTGGTGGGGGGAGGGTGGTGGCGAAGGAATATACTAAAAAAATCCCAGTATGCCAAGAAAAAAAAAATTAAAGGAAAAACAATTGCTTACGGAATTTCACTTTTTTTTGTGGTCCAAATATTTTATCAATTTTGAAAAAAAAAAAGTTTTAGAAAATTTATTTTTTTCCATTTGTAAGAAAAACTACGTTTACTTACTATACTTACTTGGAAAATTTGGGAAAAATCCCGAAAATGTGGAAGAAATAATGAATAGAATTTTTGAAATTTTTTTCTCATTATTTTAAGTACCTATCTATTTTGAGAAAAGTTTCTCCATTATAAATTTTATTTTTTTTTTGGGGGGGGGGAGGGGGATTCAAGGAAATTCATTTTTTTTTTAATTTTCAAAAACGTTAACATTTACTTAAAAAATTACAGAGATTTGTTTTTGATAAAATGAACAGGTTTTTGAAAAAATTCCAAAAAAAATTATAATAATTTTTTTTATTGTCTAGCTCAGGAGCATTTTCAATTTTTTTGGGAGAGGGAAAGGAAATTCCTGGAAATTCATTTTTATAATTTTTTCAAAAACTTAAATAGGTACCTATTTACTAAAGAAATTACAGAGATTTTTTTTAATAAAATGAAATGGTTTTTGAAAAAATTTCAAAAAAATGATATTAATATATTTTTTAAATCGTCTCAGGAGTCTTTTCAATTTTTTTTTGGGGGGGGGAATTCCTGGAAATTATTTTTTTAAAAATTTTGAAAAACGTGAACATTACTTACCAAAAAAAATATTACAGAGATTTTTTTTAAATAAAATAAACTGGGTTTTGGAAAAATTCCCCCAAAAAAATCGTCATCTCAGGAGCAATTCCAATTTGTTTGGGTGGGAGGGGAAATCCCTGGAAATTCATTTTAAAATTTTTTTCAAAAACGTAATCATTTACTAAAAAAATTAGAGATTTTTTTTAATAAGATGAACTGGTTTTTGAAAAAATTTCAAAAAAATGATATAATATATTTTTTAAATGGTCTCAGGAGTCTTTTCAATTTTTTTGGTGGGGAGGGGGGGAATTCCTGGAAATTATTATTTTTTTTTAATTTTGAAAAACGTGAACATTACCTACTAAAAAAAAATTATTACTTACAGAGATTTTTTTTAATAAGATAAATTGGGTTTTGGAAAAATTCCAAAAAAAAATTCGTCATCTCGGGAGCATTTTCAATTTTTTTTTGGGGGGGGGAATTTCTGGGAATTCATTTTCAAAAAAGGTAAACATTTACTAAAAAAATTAAAGAATTTTTTTTTTTAATAAGATGAACTGGTTTATAGAAAAATTCCAAAAAATATAATTTTTTTTCATTGTTTCAGGAGCCTTTTCAATTTAGGGGGGGGGGCGGTGGTGGGAATTCTAGGGAATTCATTTTTAAAATTTTCAATAACGTAAACATTTGCTAAAAAATTACAGATATTTTTTTTTTTTCAATAAGATGAACATTGAACTGGTTCTTGAAAAAATTCCAAAAAACTATAACATATTTTTTTCATCTTCTCAGGAGCCTTTCTGAAAAAATTTGATATCTTATTTTTTCGCAAATGAATTTTGCGAAAAAAAAAATTTACTCTTCATTTTTAAAAAATTAACTTCCTGAAAAAAAATCCTATTTAATTTAAAATATTTTGATTAAAAGGTTCAGGAAGAAGAGTATCAATGGCAAATCACTCCAATTCGGAAAAATTATCGTACAAAAAAATTATACACACGAACAAAACGAAAATATAATATGCTGGCAAAGGAATAAGAAGAGATTAGAAAGAAAGAGCAGAAAAAAGGGAGGCACGCAGGGACAGAGAACGACCCCTATCTGTATATTTCTCCTTTTCACTGGTGATAAATGCGATGGACTTGGGGAAATTTAAGATCTTTTTCAAGCCGGTCCGATCCTGCCTTTCGTAAACGGCGTGCCATACCCTTTAACAAACTTCTCTCCTCCCTCGAATCGGCCTGTCGTTTGATCAGTGGGGGTCTCTGTCAAGTCTCCCTTTCGTATTCGGTTCCCTATTTTTGTTGTACCGTGTTTCGAGTTGGACTGAAACAGAGGTACAGCCTCTGCAGTTTCGTTCTTTCCTTCATTCTAGTTCGTGACGTGGTTCGTGGTGTTCTGCATGTTGTGTGTGACTTTACCCAAAGTAGTGCCAGTGAATGAGTGTTCGAGCGTAATACGACCGGTGGTCTTTTTTGTATCCCCTCTCGTTACTCTTCGTCGGTCTTTGATGAGATTATCTAGACTACATAAGTAAGTGTTTTCATGTTTTGTACTCGTATTTTCCTGCTATATCTCGTTAAAATTGACAGATTGCAGTAGTGATCAGTTTTGAATAGATTAGTTTGATTTTTAGACAACTGTGCCAATATTTTTTCGATCATTTCGCTCGGTGTCGTGGTTCAATTTTTAAACTTTCCAGGCAAAATTTACGTAGCCCTGAGATGAACACAGCGCCCTTTAGGGCCCTATATACCGATTACGCGGTTTGTACGTTTTCCCAGAGAGCAAGAGGAAGTAGAGGGGTTTAGTTTCGCGAGCTTTTTAGCTTGTACATGAAATTGCAGCAAGATTACCTCGAATGGGGTGTTTTTTTCGCGAGCACTTCGACGTGCTCGGTGTGTCGAGAAAGCTAATAGCTCCTGAGGGATTCAACGCGCCCTTATTTTAGGATTTCCTTTGGCAGGGGTTAAACGACTGATTCTACCGATATGAGAACTGAGAAGCCACACTTGTAAAAATACCAAACACCAATCGATTATTTGCGAACCGAAGACGTATTGGAAATTTCAAATTGGGATTTTTCAAGCTCCTAATGTATTACCTACCCTTCCTTTCCTCTTCTGCTACCTTACGTTACAACGTGTACAGACCTGTTGCTTTGGCAAGGTGTTCACCTGCTGATTGAATTGTTTATAGTGGAGAATCTCGAGCTGTGCGTGTTTTTTTGTAAGGTTCCATGTGTTTCAATAAGAGACCAATTTTTGGGATTTGGAAAACTGATCATACAGCACACTCTATGAGAACCCTTTTGCTTCCCTCTTCCCTCACAGAACACGTGTGGATATAATTGATTACAAATTATGATAAGAAATTAGCAACCAGACAAACCAGACGAACCTCGTGCACCTAATAATTAACTCATTTTCGACGTGCCAAGTGTTGGGCTTTCCTCGTTGCCGTGGGAACGATCACCCCTCCGCTCTCTTCGTGGGGAACCGTTGTGGTAGATCACCGTGGCGAAATTTCAACGTGAATGTTGAAAAATCTGTACCACATGTAAGTATCTGTACCCAGCACCCTTGTAGCCTCTTTCTACCTCCGTTAGTTGTCACATTGTCGAAAAAAGAAAGGAACCTCTGGCGAGAGAGAAAAAAATATACAAACTCTCGCCATATTCGTGTTGTACACTGTACAGACTACAGAGGAGCCAGAAAAGAGATTGTTTGAACAATAGGGACAAGTTGACGCTATTAGAGGGACCGTATCATGTTCGAGTGTGTGTGAGACTCGAAGCAGGCCGCAGGGTTGGTAAAAGGACATTCGCTGTGTTTAGTGTTTACTTGTACAAGGCAAAGAGGAAGTTCGCAGGTAGTTTTTTTGTGACCTTCGGGTTTGCCTTTTCGATGTAGTGTGGTTTTTTTGCTGATGTCCTTTTTTTTTTCTCGTTCTATTTTTGGGCTAATTAGGGTGAAGGATGGCGAGAAGATGTTTATTTATTTAAATGGTAAGTTAGTGGAGGGGCATTTGGGCAGATTGATGCGAAAGATTTGATTTTTGTGGGAAGGGAGAGGAAGGCTGAAATCACTAGTTTTGGGTGATTTTGAAAGTTTTCGTGGTTTTTTATTTCTATTTGTGTTTTTCTTTTCGAAAATATTTCGATTGGTTTGTTTCATGTTAATTTTTTTTCAAACGTAATTTTTTACCACTTTCAGACTTTTTCAAGTTGAATTAATTTTCTATTGATGGTTTTTTGAAAAAATAATTTTTTATTACATTTTTGTTTTTTCAAACAAATAATTTTATTAAAAACTAAATACTTATGATAATTCTTCAAAAACTGATGTTTTTTAAAAATTGACAATTTCTAAAAAACTGAAGGAGTTTTTAAGAAATAAGTAACTTGTCATTTTTCAAAAATTGATGATTCTCAAAAACTTGATATTTTTAAGATGGTTTCCAATAAAAATAATTTGATTCAAAAAAAAAATTGACGAATCTCAAAAATTGATAATTTTCTAGAGTTTTTAGAAAAAATAATTTTCACATAGGTGCTTACTCGATGTTCTTATTTTTTCAAAAAAAAATCATTTTTTTTAAACTGAAAAAATTGAATTCCTATACCTTATTTAAAAAAATTGGCGTAAGTATCTAAAAAACGGAAGATTTTTAGGATGGTTTAAAAATAATAATTTTCAATGGAAAAGCACTTCATTTTTCGAAAATGAGTAAGTATTTCTCAAAAATTGATGTTTCCCTAAAACTGAATTTTTCTTAATGGGTTTTCAAAAAATGATTTTAAATCTTTTTTTTTTTTTTTCAAAAACTGATAATTTTTCAAAAATTAATAATTATCAAAAATTGATAATTCTCAAAAACTAAAAATTTTCAAGATGTTTTGAAGAAATAATTTTTCATTAAAAAATTATTTTTTGGCTTTTCCAAATCTTATGATTTTTTAAAAATCAAAAAATCTTCAAAAATGGATGATTTGAAAAAAATTTCAAGAATGTAGATTCCCAGAATTGACGAATGGAATGTCTTTTTTTCTATATTTTTATTTTCACCAAAAAACAGAATTTTTCTTTTCAAAAACTAATGATTTCTCAAAAATTAATATTTTTTCAAAAATTAATTATTCTCCAAAATTTATGATTTTTATTATGGTTTTTGAAAGAAATTATTTTTAATCAAAAACTGATATTTTTTCGAAACCCCATTACACTAATGGAAAAATATTTTTTTCCTCAAAAAATTGTCCCCACTTCAAAAATTGACAATTTTTTAAAATGAATTATTTTTCAAAGATTGAAGATTTAATAAAAATAATTTTATTATTCTCAAAAACTGATAATTTCCTTTTTTTTTTGAAAAAATCATTTTTTTTAAATCAGTAGGTACTAGGTAGTAGGTAGTAGGTAGGTACCTAATGTTTTTTTTCGTCTTGATGATTTTTCAAGAGTCAATATCCCTCAGAAATTGACAAATTCTCATAAACTAAAGGTTTTTTTTCTCACAATTTTGCTTAATGTTTAAATTTTGAATTTTCAGCCATTGCTATTCCTCGTGCTATTGTTTATTTTCAAATCAAAACCAAAATTTTTCACTTTTATTTTAATCGACTTAATTTTTTTTAATTGTCCAATTTATAAATATATATTTTTTAAATTTTGAAATGAAAAAAAAATCATTTCAATTAATTCTAATTAAATTTCAATTCTTCCAAAATTTTTATGGTTTTACTTGAATTTTGAAATTTTTTTAGTTATTTCAATTCTTTTAAAATAATTTTTCTGAATTCTAGATCATTTCTAATTTGACTTCAATTTCTTTCGATTTATGATTTTAATTTTTTCAAATCAATTTTTTCCTTCGAAATTTGCAATTTTTCCCATTTTATTTCAACTACCCATTTTTCCCCCAATTTTTAGTTATTTTTACTAATTTATTACCAATTTTTTTTTGTTTGATAATTTTTTGTAATGTTTATTTTATTGAAATTTTGTTTTCAAATTTCCTAATTTAGATTAAACTTTTTTCATTTAATAATTTGATATTACATTCTCTAAGGATTTTCCTTGTTATTAATTTTTTTAAATTTTCCTTCAATTTAGTTTACTTATTTTTTTATAAATTTCCATAATTTTACGAAGTTTTAGGTCTGCGTTGTAATTAATTAAATTTTTTTCCCAGTTTTTAATTTTTTTTCTTAAATTGACAATGATTTTTATTTTATTTTTATCCTTCAAAATTCTAGATTATTTTTAATTCAATTCCGATTTTCTTGTTTGCTAAAATTTCTAATCAATTTTTTTCGTTTGATGATTTTTCCCAATTCTTATTTTATTGAAATTTTTATAACTTTTTCAAACATTTGAGTTTTTAAAATTTCGTTGATAATTAGAAATTTATTATAATTTTTTTTTTTTCGTTTAATAGAATTTTTCAAAATTTTTGTGTTTCCATTTTTCTGCCATTTTTTCATTTTTCTCATTTTTAAATTGTCTCAGTCATTTAATTTTTTTTCTTCAAATTTTTGATTGAACCCCTCCCCCCCCTCCATCATAAATTTTCAGCTATTTTCAAATTCCATGATTTTTTTCAAACATTTCAATATTTACAATTTTGTTTGAATTGATTTTTTTTTCAAAATTTTTAGTCATTTCCAATCAATTTTGATGCTGTCGTTTGGTATTTGTTTTTAAATTTTCTGTGTTGTCAGTTTTCTGCCATTTTTTCATGTTTTCATATTTTCAGTCTTAATTTCTAATATTTTTAATTCAATTAATTTAAATACCTACTCAATTTAATTTTTTTTTTAATTTTTTTCAACTTTCAATTCGTTGCCAACTTTTTATTTTAATTACTTATTTCAGTTTTCTGTTCAAATAATTTTAAATTATTCTCAATTTTTTTTTTTTTTTTTTTTTTTTTTTTTTTTCTTGGGGGTTTTTAATTGCTAATT
>FIZV01006123.1:0-14225 GCA_900050545.1 Trionymus perrisii | reverse complement strand
GATATTTTTTTAAAATTCAAGTGTTGGAATTTCTTTAAAATCCGGAGCAAATTTTTTTTTCACATTTTCAAAAATTATTGAATTGTCTAAATTCTCCAATGTCTAATTTGAAATTATTGATTTTTCAAAAATTGTCTAATTTTTAGAAATTGTCAGTTTCTCAAAAATAGACAAATTTTCAAAAAACATCGAATTTTTTATTGATCCAATAATTTTTCGAATGTCAAATTTTCCAAAATTGTCGAATTTTATAAAATTTTCTAATTCACCAAAATCATTGATTTTTCAAACGTTGAAAAACTTTCAAAATTCTTCACCCTTTCAAAAATTGTTAAATTTCTGAAAATTGCCAGATTTTAAGAAACTGGCAAATTTTCAAAAATTAATAAATTCTTAAAAATTCAAACTTTTTCTATGATTGCCTAATTTTTAATGATCCAATCAATTTTCCGAAATTGTAAATTTTCAAACATTGTCAAATTTTTAGTAATGCATAGATAAATTGCATTTTTTCAAATGGATATTAAAGAAATCATCCCCTCCCCTCCACGTACCTCCAAAATATATCAATAGGAACATAAAACTACAGCCCTAATAAAACCACCTGAAAAAAATACAAATAAAAAACGAAAACTTTCTTCACTTAATTTTTTTTTTTTAATTTCTATGTGGAAATTTTTAGAATTTTTCTAAAAAACATCTTGCAGAATTTTTGAACTAATTTTACAACATTTTCAAAATTTTATTTTTTATAGCTAATTCAAAAAAAATGTAATTCTTTGGAAATTTGGAGGGAAGGAGGGAAGTCGGACTTCCATGACTTCCCCGTCAAATACGCCGCTGGTTTTAACTTTTTACATTTTACCCATTTCTAAGAAAACCTTTTTCCATTATACAAATATTGAAATAATCCACTGGGGGGGGGGGGTTAATGGAGCAATGTCTAGAAACCATTGAATTTCAACAACCTTTTCTTTTCCAATAATAAGAGGGGGAGTAGAGTAGAAAGCAAATAACACAAAAAGTTGGGAAAACGTTTTCATGGAGCATTGCACCCATTTTATTTTTTGGAATAAGTAAATCATTACTGGATTTTGGGATTGACTCCAATGGGTAGGGGGTCCAAGTTATCCCAGTTCTGGTTTTTTGGTATAAATACCACTCACCAGTCTGAAAAAATCCCAAAAACAGGAATTTGAAAAATCCAAAAACATGATTCATTTTCATTTGGTTTTTACAAATTATTCCAAACTTCAAAAATGTTCAAATTCCGATCCCAGAACATATCACATTTTTAATCATAGTGAATAATTTTGTCTCATATGTAAAAACTCCAAAAACTTATAAACAATTCCAATCCCAGAACTTCTAATACCCATATCACATAAAAACTGAAATGTGATTGATTAAAAAGAAAAAAAAAATTCCTGATCACCTAACTTTTTATTCAAAAAATACAGTTCCTTTGCCATTTTATACATCATTTTCGATATTTTTCTATCAAAATTTTCAGTGAGTCGTATGTATTTATCCCAAAAAGCTGGAACATGGATTACCCCAAAAAAATTACCCAGTTTTGTTTAAAAGTAGACCAAAATTAGAAATATTGCAATTAATGCATAGGTACTTATAATGTATAATTCCACATCTCCGATGTCATAATTTCGTGCTGTGTTAAAGTAAGCCCCAAAAATATGCATACCACATTTTTTTGACAAATCATTTCAATTTATGATTTTTTGACACAATCATATTTGATATTTCTATTTAGGTTTTTTGCAGTTTTCCACACTATTTTCGATTTTTTTTTGACGAGGATAACGGATGCGAAGATTTTGAGGGAAATTTACATTCCTGCTTCGAAAAGCAATTTGAGAAATTATTTGCACCAGTAAAACATGAATTTTTGATACCAAACTTTTCACATTCGAAATTATTATCAAAATTATACACTCAAATCTTAAATAGACCTACACTTTTCTTGCACGTCAATTCGAACCCAAAACCTATAACGATTCGGTACCTGCCACACTTCTTTTTAATTTCCTTATCTCTGATGTCATTTCCAATTTAAGTACACTCTCCCTTTGTGTAGAAATAGGTACACCCTCTTGGTAATACGTTTTATCGAAATATTCCCGATTATTTTCTTAATTGCGGAACGCGAACTCGAGTGGTGCGTTATCGTGTGTGAGTTTACAACTACTCGCGATAAAATCGCTCTAGCAGCTATTTCAACGTGCTCGTATAAACGCGTATATATATATACGAAGTACGAACCTTATACAAACACATTGAAAACCCGATGAAATAAGTTAATATTTTCACAAACAACACCCCCAAATATTAGTACTTGTCACGTAATGCCAACACCACCAACGTGTTATTCGTAGGTACACTTACATAGGCAATGACAAAAACGATTCAAGCACTACCACCTACGTCTTCATCCTTATCCATTGCTTTTGCTACGTGTTTATGCCACGGAAAATGAATTGTTTTCTGAATTATCGCGTTGAAATATAAGGTTGTCGGTGCGAGACGTAGCGGTGGTGCAAATTACACCTCGAGAGTACAGGCATAACGGTATAACGATATAGCTTTCCAAATGTAAATACATATTATATGGTAGCGTCGAAGAACACCAAAAACACACAAATCTATAATGCTATTTCCTATATTCACGCATTTTCTCGGAACGCCTCTGCCTCGCACTTCTCTTTGCCCCTCGAGGCACCCTAAATTTGAATTCCAAAGACCTACATATTATATGGAATATAGCGTGTACATACATGTTCAATATTGTACTTCTGTACTTCTGTCCGTGAGTTGAAGTTTTTACCAAAAATAAAATAGAAAAAAATTATGCCATTAAAGTTGAGATTTTCCTTCACACACACGTCATAAAATTTCTTATATTCTTATAAGGCGTCAATCGTGCATAGGCGTAATTTCATTCGAAATGTAAATTTTCCCTGCCAGCACGAGTTCGTACCAATGCAGGATCGCGTCCTTTTCAACGTGAGTTTCCCCTTTCCCGTCATCCCAGTCACAAATGTGTGGAATTTCGCGTTGTCATTAGTACAGGGAGGTTCTTCGTGCTTGCAGCCGTTTAATATATAATATTAAACGTATTGTATTCGTGTTGATATTAGTAATGCCTTAATTTGTTCGGCATTAGTCCCGTTGTTTTTTTATATTTTATTTTCCCGTTTCCATTATTATAAATCTATACTCGCGTAATAACCAACACTCAAAGGACAGATATGGTACCCCGACAGAGATCCCTGCCGTCTGTTGATAATACCATCTGCCAGGAAGACAGCTGCAAAGCGCCATTTTGTCAGGACCCCGATGATAAAAATCGTCTTCCTATTGTTACTTTTATTATAGGTTTCCAGCAGCGGTCCTCGATGTTTTTTTTTTCGCTCTCTCTGTGCCCGTCTTTCCTTTTCCTTATTTGCTCCTCCGCGCGCACAACCCTACACATACGAGATAAGTCCTCTCCACTCTCCTCTCTGGTTCTAATATAGCTTGCTCAAATTATATTTTTAGTAAATCAATACGCAATCCTGCTACAATAAGCGTGCAACCATCGAACGATGATAAATCAGTTTTACAATATGATTATCCCCTCGTATACATAAGGACGGATGGACGAACCTAGGTACATTTTTTCTTCTTTTTTACAATGACCATATTAGCGATGAATTTTTCACCATCAGTGCGGCTCGGTGTGGCCTGATGCGACAGCGGCTCCTCCTTCTGTGCATTGTGTTCCTCGAGTGTGTTGTATACATTGCAATATATTTGCACAGTTCGTATATATCCGCGATGTGAAGGACGATGATAATGGGAAATTCTTGACGAGATTTGAAAATGGACGCGTATACAGGTATGAGTCTAAATAATATAATATAAGGAGCAAGTAAGAATGTTGTGGATTTTTCAGATCATATTTTCGTTCGCTTTTGAATGATTTGTTACATTTCGAATGCTTTTAGAAAATGATACACCTCACTGCGTAAAACCTGCGTTCACTTTCATTTTAAGTAAATAAACCTCGAGCTACCGAGAGAATAAATACACAAACAGGAAAAATTAACAATTGCAGGATATCTCTCATCTAATCTTTCTGAAACTACATTTAAAGGGAGGGGAGTATCTGTAAATTTCAAAATGTGATACCCGCAAGTTTACCCGAAAAATATCAGTTCAATATTTTTGTAAAGTAGCTTTCCCTCTATTTGGTTTCATTTTTATTTTTTTCGAAACAGAAACAGGTAAATCCTCCATCCCAAAAGATTACAAATCAAAATTAATCTAAAATAAACTCCCAGAAATAGAATAAGATATTTTTCTATTCCAAAAAGTAGGTATTAAACGGTTATTCAGATGACTCAAAATGCGTCATTTTATTTCAAAGAACAACAAATGAAAGCTCTCTTCAAATAATTTTTTGAATAACGTAGATAAGTAGGTCCCTTTTTTCCTAAAAAAAAAGTACCAATTTTTATTAGAAAATTTCTAAATTCATAAATTTAGAAACAATTCAAAATCAAAGATCTTATTGAATTAGTTTAAAAAAAAATTGAAAAAAAAAATGAAACCAGTATCAATCCCACTTTGTGCCTCCCTTGCTCCTCTGTTCAATTCTCACGTCCTTACAAATTCCCCGCTCACACGACAAGTATAAGCGAAAATAATCTATACCAGCGTGTACATTCTGCGTGCTGCCAAATTACCATACCCAGTGCCATGCCAGTACTACCTATACAGACAGTACAAATACACGACACCGCGTCCCCTTTGTCATGTGCCAAGCACCGGCATCGCCATTTTGTACCAGTCACACACCTCAATCCGTAAATAAACCGTTCGCATTTGTCCTTTAGGTTGTTACACGTATAGTTTACCTTACCGGTGGGTCGGTGACATTTTTATGTGTCGTTGTGCACGGCGGCGCAGCAGCGCACTACCCGTATCCGTCCAACACTCGTTCACCATTGGTTGACATAAATGCACATTCATCCAATGACACAGTCGAGTTTTGGTCTTCGGTACACAAACGACCACCGCCATACCTTCGCCGGTCTATCCATCCACGTATAAAAATATAATGTGTGTCGAGTTGCAGGGTAACAATACCTCACACTATAACCGCGCAGTGTCTCCTCTTTTATTCTTCTTTATCTTCTTCTTATTTATTTATTTACTCTTCGATGATGATGGGAGCACCGTCACATCGTTTTTATACAGTTCGTTAGAGTACGTATTAGTCTATAAAGAAGTGAAGCGAACGCATCTGCGGATGGGCGCAGTCCTACTATTAAAAAAAAAAAAAAAGGTACACTGTCATCCTTTTTAAAAAGGGGAGGTCTATAGAACACAAAAGCAGACCGCGAATTTTAAAGGGGAGATTAGACAGAGAAAGAAACACAAAATGACAAAAGTGTATCAGCGCCATCGCTGGCCCATACGTTTGTGAATGAGAAAAATGAAAATACTTAATCAAAAAAAAAAAAAAAAAATCAAAGAGATGATATAATAGGTAAAGATTCTCTCCATCATCGTGTTCCTCTTTATACACATCTATGAAAACAAATTAAAGGTAAAAACGCGCATTGTTATAATAAATTGCCGTCGAACAGAGAGATGAGCTCTCGCGCCAACAGAAAAGGAAAACTATATAGAACAAGTGTCTTTTTATCGGTCCCAGGCCTTTTTTATCATCATCTTCTTCATCTTATATACACACACACACAAGTATATTGTATAACAATGAACCCACGAATGAGCATTTTCTCTTGTCCTGCCTCTCTTTCTTTTCAATTTTTCTTCAAATAATTTGGGAACCATATACGAGCACTCATCGGGTACTCATCATGAGACCCATACAGGATGAACAAGGATGAATGATCAGAAGGATGTGAAATGAAAAATTTAATTTCATTATTCTTTTCGACATTGTGTGCTCTGCTGCTCTGCTGCATGCTGGTAAATTCAACGATTTTTGTGAATAGCAAATAAATCCAAAGGACGCTTTGCTTGGGTGATATGTACATTGTACATATACCTACAAACCTGCGAATGCAGTGTTCTGATAGAGGAATAAGACAGGGAAAAGGCAATACCACAATCATCGAGCAATTTTGGATTACATGTATCAAGAGTGTGAGGCTTCATTTAACTATTTAGGTAATGTGCAGAATTTCTCGGTAGTATAGTGACAAGTATCTCTGCTATGTCGGTGCTCTTCAACCTGTAAAATTTCTCGGTAGTATAGTGATAAGTAAGCCCACCATGTTGGTGCTGTTAACTCATAAACTGCTCTCAATTTTTGAAATTGATGCAGGTTCTGACCAAACAAAAGGAACACTTTTAACAGATCCTTGGATGATTAAAAATGAGATGGGAGGGGTATAAAAAGTTTTCTTTTGCCAAAAAAATTGGCGATGAACCAGGTGAATTTTTCACTTTCAAAATCATCTTCTTCAGTTTTAGAGAAGTCTTCATCCTGAAAAAAATCATAACTATTAGTTATTGAAATTGACTCAATGGTTAAAATACGTACTCGTAAGTACCTATTATCTTCTCTAATTTTGTCTTCATTAAATATATTGGTGTTTGTTGATTAAACTACTTAAAATGATTCACCATAACAGCTTAGTTGCTCAAACCATGATATCATTTTAACTACAGCAGATACATAAAATTTGCATCTAATTTTTTTAAAGATCCTTCAAAAAACCTGTAAAAAGCAATGTGCTAATTTCATCATGGTGAACAGGTTTCTGAGATATCTGCAATGTAAATTTTCAACCCCCTTCAATTCGATTAAAAAAGCAGATGCAAAAAATTTTTAAATGACCTTTTTCATTGCAGTAGATCTACCAAGACATGTTCTATGGTAATTTTATCTTGATTAACTGATTCTTGTTCTTGAGATATTTGTACTTGATGGAAATTTTCAATATTTCTGATTTTTGTAATTCTTTGAAAAAACACCTTTTTCTACCATATGAAAAGACATTTCAAAAGTTATCTAGGGGGAGGGGGTATTTCACTAAAATGCGAGGAAAGTGAATAATTTCAAACTCAGATTTTGCGGCGAAATAGCGGTTTTGATTTTTAAAAATTTCCTAAAACCATTATTTATTTTTTATATTAATGATGCAATTTAATAACTGCCGAATATTGATTCGATGATCTATAAGGTGGCTCCTGCTCGGCGTCCAATTTCTATAGCTCGTGTATATGACAATGACTGGCGGAATTTCGCGCTATATTAAATAATCTACTCGCCAGGTATATTACAAAAGGCGCCCCTTATAGCTCGGCTTCCGCGATTCTAGCGCGTCTAATTAAACTACCCCTCGGACTAAGTATCGATTTTATACACGCCGAAGTGATTTTCAATCGGCTCTGTATAGATATGAATAAATGAATCCGCTTCCTTCTTATGATATGGTCTGAAGGCCGGGTTACCTCATTTTCTCATCATCTGGGTACAATTATAATCGGATTAAGGGCCACCACAGCGCTGTCGAATATCGGGTATATATAAAAATTTACTCAATAATAGATATCCTCTCTCTTGTTATCCGTCCAAGTTACAGGTACATTTTTATAAAAAGATACATGCGAAACTTCATGCTCTATTAGCATCAGTTAGCTATTCCCATGTGTCCTGGGCATTTTATAGGTTTTCGATAAGCTCCCTCGATTAAGTGGCAGAATCCCTTAATCAGTTCATATTGACCTGTACTTCACTTACGTGAACCAGGAATTTAACCAAGGGGGTTGTGATGAAGGAAGATGTGGATTAACGCAAGACCAACAGGATGACATACAAAGGCTTAAAAATAGCTCACCACAGTGTGGCCGTTCACCCTTCTTCATGTTTTCTCGTTCATGAGACGTATCTATACGTGGTATGTAGACCATAATACTGGGTCGACCGGGCATCGCAGCACTTCTTTGTACGTATCGATTTCAGCAGCGGTAGTGCGACCACCGAATACTTTGCTGGTTATCTCACCCTTCCTCCAACCCGCTTCATATCGTCGGTCAAAAAGTTCTTCGACATGCCGCCCCGTAAATACTCGGCTGTATGCAACTTAATTAACTCGCGAGATTTTTTCCACATCGAATTTGGTTTACTTTATCATCTCCTTTCTTATGATTATGCATCATGCAGTGATACTTGTGAATAAGTATATCTTGTACATAGCGTTTGAATGATGGTTTTATCAATTATGGAAGAATCTCGAATAATCTAAATCGAGTAATTGATACATTTTCTTGATAACATTTCTGTGCAAATTAGATCGTTGTATTTGTATCATCTGAACTTTTGGCCATTTTTTTTTTCTTTTTATATTAGAGTCAAAAATCATCAAAAAATGAGATGTTCTCCAAAATAGTCGAATGATAATCAGATTTGGTATCACTCCGCAGAAGAATCGTCTTTTCAAAATTCCACGTTGAAAATTTTTTCTTCAAAAATTTAATTCAAAAGTATGCCATCGTCTCATACTAATTACACGGTTCCTCTGCTCAAAATACATCCAGCGCATTTTCCTTTTTCTTTTGTGCTCCATCGTCACATCTTCGTGGTGAAAAGCAATAAAACTCTGTTCTGTTTCACTCGAGTAATAATAATAATAATAATTAATACGATCGTCAGCAAATAGGTTCTGCGTGATGTACCCGCGATCAAGCTCTGACCAATGTTACTGGCGCAAATCTCGCCTCGAATCGCTCGCTATTACAAATAGCTATTGTATTTTAATGAAATACCTCCTCCGCTGTTGTGCACACCTCCTTTGCAACTGTTTTACACAAGACAAACGACCGATCCAAGTGAAAAATATGCGAGGTGAAAACGCAGCTCTGGTGGAACAAGATTGTGTGCACAGTGACCAAGATATTTGCTCATTCGTGTATGCCCAAACCATTCGTTTAATTACGTACCTACGTTTTATTTCACCCCCTCGAATCCCTGGAATAAGTTGAATCGTATGAGGTAAACGGCTACCATTGTCGAAACGAATAGAACAAACCGAACAAATATATCCGAGTCAAATGTGCACCCCGAGCTTGATCTAGAGCATCGCTCAGACCGCAAAATTTCAACCAAATGAAGTCGTTTACTGCGACCACGATAATTGATGGGCGATTTTCCCTCCGAAAGGTAATACTAGCGATAGGTTTGCAACGAGCTGATCCTCGCCTTTGCCTCTAGCCTTTCAGATAGGTAACCATCAGTGCACACATAGATACGTACACAACTTTCATATATCTTTCATTTTTCGTCCGGTTGCGAAACTTCCGGTGTTTATTTACGCGTTTGATTTCGGATATTTTTTTGTTTTCCATTTAATTCCGACAATCGTCATCGTTGTTGTCGATAATATATATACGCATACTTAGTAATCGAATACATAAATTAATATAGATTAAAATTAATATAGATTAATAAGAAACGACTGACTGAGGCAGAAACTTTTTTTCTTTTTTGCCTTCTCTCCAACATCTTTTTTTCTCAACTTTGATTCGATATCTGCTTTAACATTAGTGAACTCGTTTATGTCGTACATTAATTTATACCTTATCTACCTAATTAGGAATGTAATTAAAAAATTTATGTACTCTTTGACCGATTGACGGCTTCTTTTTATCGATTATCTCTCTCGCTGCCGGGTACAAACATGAGCGATAAAGATAAAAATGAATAGTGATGGTTTCTTCTAGTCTGTAAGAGATTGTAGAGATGTAATATCAAATCATTTTTGAATATGGATATAGGAAATTTTTGAAGACTTTTTTTGTAAGAGCGACAGCGGATGGAAGATTTTAAATTGAGAGGATTTTTTTTGCACTTTCGGCATCTGCTTCCAACAAAAATTTCTCAGAGTCCATTTCTTCGAAAGACCATATATAGCGACGAGCCAAAATGAATTTTCCACTCCAACAACTGAAAATTTTCAACTCCATTATATTTGCATTAATTTCGCGTTATTTTCGAAATTTTTATCCAAAACGAAAGGAATGGGTGAAGGGATAAGGTCAGAATTGAAACAATTTGATCTTTTTCTTGATGTAACATATTCACTATACCCCATAATTTTGTTTTAAACTTTTTAGAATTTATTTCATCTTTCAATTTTATTCCTAAGATAGAACGCTAATTCTCTTACTACCAAGAAAACTGAAAATATTGAAATTTTGAAGGAAAAAATTTACTCCCCTTCAAATTTTTCTCACAAATTTTGAGAAAATGATGTGGAAACGTGGAATTGCTTCCATTTCTCCAAAAATTCTCCACGGATACTCAACAAAGGCAAGGCACACACCAGATGCAAGCAAGGTGCAACAATAGCACTTTACATGCATATTCGTACATAGCCTGCATATGCCATCGTCCATCTTTAGTAGGCGTATCATTTACCATCCTAGCCATGGCTATCTGGGCACGGATAAGGCTGCGGACACCATCGCATATTTAAATAATAATTAGACTCGGATTCGAGGAACGCGATCGAGTGAGAAAGACATAGCGAGACCGAGTCCACTCTTGTATAAAAAATTTCCACCGTTGCGCCGTTCGCCAATTAAATCGGACAAAACTTTTCTACATCGGTAAAAAAGATCCATGGCGACGCGGCGGTTACACTTATTACATTAAAATGTAAATTATCGTCAATTACAAACGCGGTATTTACATATTTACATGGCGTTGATTCGGGTAAAAAGGATATACGCGACGCGGCGCTCTTGTCGCCTCTTGCCACCGCGTACAATAGGATGAAAAATAAGAACTTGGAAAATAATGATAAAAATCTCTCGGACTTCTACCGAGCTAATTTGCATTTAATTTGTACATGTAGACTATTGTAAAGAGAATCATGCGATGACAGGAAGTTGGCCAAGACACGGAAATTCAAATGCAGAAAATGAATCGCAAAACAGTGCTACTAACACGTCAAACGTGTTGTTTTATATATCTCTTATACTTACTTATTTCGTAAATAGTTAGGTGCATTGTACGTACTATATTATAAATATAAGTACCTCTCTCTTATTTTTCTATTTTTTTTTAACGCGCGTAAACAATGAAAAAAATAGGAGAAAACCTGACACGAGAGGGACGTGTTAACTGCAAAGTTTTATACAGGAAACCATGGTTCTGTGTTGTCTCGCGAGAAAGGAAACGTTATCCTACCACAGACGTGGGTACACAATCCGTCATTTGGAAATACCCAATTTGAATAACGACGAATTTACCATAAAATCTCCAGTTTTATTGCGTATGTTTTTTTTGGTCCAAAATTGCTACGTGTATTAAAGATTCAATTTCACGTTGAATTGAATAACAACAAGGCCTGATTTTTCCATCTGATTCGAGCTTGCACCAAATTTATTCAAATAATTCTATGATTTCAAAGACGTTGGTTCAATAAAAAAAATGACGAATAATGATTACCTGATTTTGGCGAAAAAGGGAAACTTTTTTGATGAATAATGAATTTTGATCCCCCCCCCCCAAAAAAAGGAACAAAATTTCTAAACCAAAAGTCAGCACCTTTTTAAACAGATTTTTTACAAGCTGGAGCTAAAATTTCAGTTTTTGTAGAAACGTCTAAATTGTGAAGAAAAAAATCAATGTACAAAAAAATACCAAAAAAATGAATAATATTTTCATTTCAAATAATTAATTTCTAATGAATTTTGACAAAAAATTGAAAAAAAAAAAACGAATTTTTATTATCAGCACTTTTTTGATTTTCAGCACCAATTTCTACATTGGAGCACCTTTTCAGCACTTTCAGCACTTTTATCACCTGTTAGAAACCTTGTAAAATTTTTTATTTAGAAAATGTGCTACTTTTCGGTTTTGAGATTTAGTCAGACACCATGAAAGAGCCTTTTGTACTGCTCGAAATTATTCGAATGAATGACGAGGTACTCGAGCCGGCCAGCGTTAATTAATATTTACCCACTTATCGCCGGATCGATGATTTTTTTAAATTAGTCGTGGATGTCTGTAATATTTACACACGATAACGATATAATAATAGATTCGTTGTATTACAGAGGCACTGCAGACAGCACAGGCGAATTATAGGTCTAGGTACAATACAAGTACTGGTTGTATGTACATTGTACATTGTAAAGTTACATACCAATTTATACGAATAAATAAATCGTCTCGCGTCGACGCGAGCTCAAAGTTCATTGATTTCGATTCAGCCAGTCGCAGAGAAAGGCAGGGTAAAAAAAATTGCCGTTGATTGTTTCCTGCGTACGTAATTGCCCGCTGCCCGAGTCCCATTTTAAATTAACCCGATCCGGCCAATCAGACAATTTTTTTAATCGAGTTCCGGTTACTTTTTAGAGGCGAAATTTCCACCAGTTTTGGTCGCATTCGCGCGTTACATTGCGTGGTATTCTGGTATAGCAAATCAAGTAGGTAGGTAGGTACTTTGAAAATTGCACGTACCTATCTAAACCTACTACAGTACACGTTTCTCTGCGGTCCGGTCGTATTCGTATAAAAAATTCAGAGCGTAAATTTTTTAAAACCAAATTGTCAAGAGAATTTTTTTTGTCTACTTTTCAACTTTATATTTATGTTAACGGTTATTTTTCTGGGCTTATCGATTGCATATGCTGTAATGTATACCTACCTAACCTATCTAGTACCTACAACAACAACGCGACTCTCTCGTTAACCTATTGCATGCGTTTCGATTGAGTTTTCATCGCTGTGCGAGCTCGAACTCGCAGTGTTTCCAAAAACAAAAACGAGTTACACCCACATATGTACTATGTAGGTATAGAATATATACTGATACTAATGCTGGTTGTTCCGTTAAATAAAGAAAGCTTTAAAAACATCGTTTATGGCCGAGTAGGCGAGCTTACCTACTAACGCAAAAACACCGATATTTTTTATACCATGAAAATGCACGTAGATTTGAATTGTACGCCCCCGGGTATGTAGAAATCGATACCCAGCAAGGTCACGTTTCTAGCAAAATGTCAATTTTCGAGAAAAAAATTTACGAAATTGCAAAAATAGTTGGCTAAAACTGAGCCAAGAGAAGGGGTATGTAAAGACCGTATAAAGATTAAAAAATCATAAAATTTTAATTTTAATTTGAAAATTTACGTATTTAAATTGTAAACAGTAAACAAATAATTTTCAAGGTTTGCTTCAATTTTTTTTTTTTTTTTTTTTGAAATCCTGCTCAAAACCAAAAATTATTTTATAAAAAGCATATTTAGGTAAAAAATCATTTTTTAATTATTAATTTTTTTCCAGTTCTACTTGAAATAGTATTTTCTGAATTTTGTTCAAAAAAAAAATCAAAATCATGTAGGTATTGATTGATTTTTTATATTTTTTCACTAAAAATAGTGCATATTTTATAATACGATAATTATGCGTAAAAATATACTTTCATTTTTTTTTTTTTTTTTTTAAAAAAAAATTTTCTCAAATGTTCAAAAAAAAAAAAACTCTTTGAGATACTGAGATGAATTAAGTAATAGATTTAGCTTTAAAATATTCTCATTAAAATGTTATTCAAAGAGACAGGGTTCCTAAATTTTAAAAAATTCCGGTCCAAAAGCCATTTTTTTTCAATTTTGAAAAAAAGTAGCTTTGTTAAATTTACTCGATTTTGTTCGGGAACTTCAAATGATTTTTGTTAAAAAAGGTTTCTAAATTTTGTTCCAA
Source organism: Trionymus perrisii (assembly GCA_900050545.1). Lineage (NCBI taxonomy): Eukaryota > Metazoa > Arthropoda > Insecta > Hemiptera > Pseudococcidae > Trionymus > Trionymus perrisii. Next base: position 478 of record FIZV01006123.1, on the reverse strand, counting down.
AATGAATTCAATGATTTTTTTGATTTTTATTCGAAAATTAATTTCTCGTATTATAAAGGAAGATTTTTTTTCGATTATGTCGAAAAAAAACATAATATATTTTTTAAATTTTGGTTAAATTTAACAATATTTAATAGCTTTCGCCACAGTTTTGTTTAAAAACAGTTTTTCCAAATTTTGTTTCAAAATTAGGTAATTACAATAATTTTTTTTTTTTTTTTTTCAAGAGATTGAGCTATTTTTTAATTTGAAAAAAAAAATCATGATTTTTGTCCAAATTTTGTTTCAAAATTATCTAATTAAATAAATTTTTATTTTCATTTTTTTTTTCTCTTTTTTTTTAAAAAAAAAGAGATTATTCTAAAGTTTGAACAAAAAGATAATACTTGCCTAAATTTTTTGCAAAAATAAATTTCTGAAATTTTGTTCATTTTTTTTTTTTTTTTTTTTTTTTAAATTTCAGTAAAAATTAATTTTT
>FIZV01006107.1:0-13097 GCA_900050545.1 Trionymus perrisii | reverse complement strand
TCTTTTTTTTTTTTTTTTTAATAAAAATAAAGAAGATTACAAAATATATACGTACCTACATTTAAATTACCGTAGCCCCTTCCCCTTCAAAAACTTTTTTCTCAAATATAATTTTTTTAAGGAAAATAACCTATAACTATATAATATGACACCATTATTTATTTTTTATAAGGGTTATTTTTCTAATTCCCACCTAATTTTTTTTTTTTTAAATAGTTTTCTTGGTGATTTCTCAATTATAATCTAATGTTATATAATAGTATACCCGCAGGTAATGGCAACTAAAAAACACGTAGATATATTTTTTTCAGTTCATATTTTTCAGCACACCTCCCTAGTATTTTTTTAAATGTAGGTAGGTACTAGGTACTAGGTAGTATGATTCTTAAACGAACGTCTCAAATCAAATCCATCAAATTTTCGATGAAGTAGACCTAGGTAACTCGATGAAATAAAATGTTTCGTATCAAGCCTGGACTTATGCCTTTACCCCTTCCTACTTCACCATTAACCGGATGCTAAACCTATATTGTGTGGGTATGGATTAGTCACTTATGAGAAATAAACCAGTAAGCAATCTTTGAATGTTTAGGATATGATACTTATGTACAAGTATTGTAATAAAAATCAAAATACTTACAGGTTTATTTAGTCTATCCAAATGTGATGGTAACTACTAATGATAAGTATCTAGTTTTAAATAATTAGGTAAAAATTTAGTTTACCTAATTATCTTTAAAAATGGATAATTTTCGAGTAACAATTCATGAGTAAAACGATATGTGGTAGGTAGGTATGCTGCTTATACCAAATATAGGTATAGGTATAACACAATTTGTAATTCCAACAGCTTTGTAATCACTAGACATTAGTTTGGTTTTTTTTTATTCGCGAAAAGTCGATAGGAGAAAAAAATTCAGCAGCGCCGTTGGACCACTCGTTTGTCAGTAACAAAGTGGATCCATTATCATAACAGTTATTGTTATGTGGGCTGCGCAATGTGTCTCTCGGGAGCGCTTACATCCGCAACTTGTACATTTCATTTCCTCTTTTCTTCAGTTCCCTGAACTGTTGGTAAAAAAATCCTCACGATGCGTTCTGATTTATTAAAACATTTTTCTCTTCCTGTCTTCCTTAGACCAGTTAGTGTGCACTGTGCAGCTAGACTGTTGAAAAAGATGGAAAAAGTTTCAAACATTATAAGTAGATGTATAAATATCACATCACGAGTAAGTATATTTGGGTACCTATAACCTACCACCCACCCTCACGCCACAACAGGCTCGCCATACGTGGTCTGTATGACGAAATAAGATTCGTTTCTTATTAAATTTTTTTGATAGTGAAATTATATCAAGATTTAATCACACACAAAGAGAGAGACAGACAGACAGACGAGATTAACACCTTCTCATCTCATCTCCAGCACTGTTCTAGGCATACCTGGTAGTTTTGCGGATTACACTTCGTTATTATACGTAGGTACTTCGAATACCAAATTAATTTCTGAAATATTATAGATTCTAATAGGTTTTTGTTTTGTACTTTTCAATGTAGATCAATGGTTTCAAATCAGCGATACATAAAAGTTATACACAGTGAAATAGAAATTCAGTGTAATATTGTTACCTATTTTTTTGTTGGGAATTAATATAAATTTAAAAAGACGTAAATCGGCGAGATAACGTCGCTTCGAGAATTGTTCTTTACTATTTCTTTTTGGAATTTTTTTGTGTTCTGTAATGGGCAAGGAAATCCTGAGGATGCAAAAATTGGTGAGTAAGTCTTGATTTTCAATTTTAGATCATTTACCCACCCTCGATTTCGTTGGCCATTTACAAGCAGACATTTTTTTTTTCCTTTGCAACTGTAAACAAAACAACGTCACGAGCTCTATCCACTAGCTAAATATGTAATGTGGAACTCATTATAGTGTCGTCATTCATTACTTATTACATTTTTCTCCTTGTCGGTAATTTGAATATTCATTTTTTTTAAGTGGGCAGTAAAAGATTCACGAGACTTTTCTTGCCCGAAGAAACTTTCTTGAATTTTTCCACTTTCGTACTATAAATTAGTAGAACAATCAAGCACGTTATTAGTACCTCGTTTAATTTCCAGAGCAAATGTTAATCTTCCTCAGTCCATTCCTAACTTATTTTGCGATGAACACGTTAAGCTGCAAGAGAATAACTACCCATAAAAAATGAAAAAAAAAAAATGAAAAAACTTTTTATTCTCGATTTCATCAATCATTTCATATTCAAGAAACTTTCAAAACAACTAAAAACTTCGCTCGCTAACTACAAAAAACAATGAAAAGAAGGAAAAAAAAAAAAAAAAAAACAAAAAAAAATTAAAAAATAACCAAAAAAATTTATTCTTGTTTCGGATGACTCCATAATGATTTTGTGTCGCTGGACCACAAAGAGCTGAGAGATCTATATTGTTCGATGTCTTCTTTTACTTTTTCCTGCGCACAAATTGATAATCACGTTGAAAAATATCGATACACTGGAGAAAAAAAATGATAATTTCGACACAAACCTTTTTCTCTTCAAATCTTAAAAGCCTACTAAGCGATAACGCTGATGCTGTGTCGGAAGTCGAATTCGAAGGAGAACCCGATAGATCGGAAGGTGCCCAAGAATAAACGGATGTCGGAGGCCCCCATATATCGTTACTAATGGGTTTCGTGCAAGGCGGTTCAGGACGTCTTAATACCAAATCGTCGTCATCAGATAAATTCCCTTTGGCGAAATTGTAATATTCAGTATCTTCTGCTTCGTCTGAATTCATATCATACTCTTCCGGAAAATGCAAATTATTCGTTTTATTTTCTTTCTTACCTGTCGTATAGATTTCAAAACAAATTTTTAGCTACATCCTTGCATAAAGTAGAAAACATTAATATAGACGACTCGACTCACTAGAATAACTCGGTTTGCAGAAGTAAGATTCGCTCGCTAAATTTCTTTCATCATCGCCGAGTACAACGAATTCGGGAATTTCATAATTGGAAAACATCGGTTTACTTTTCGTTTCATTTCTCACCTGAAATGAACATGATATCAATTAATTTTCAATTTCTTAATTAGAATAGGAAAAAACAATGACGCATTCTCACTTCAGAATCTTTTACCGCTGGTATATCAAAAATATGACTATTGGAAGGCATGACACCACTCTGGCATAGCATTTCATTATTCCACGACTCCCAAAAGACGCTGTTACTAGGACGGTTATCGATAACTTCTAAAATACGAAAAAAATTGATTGCCTTTATCGCAATAAAACATCAATACGAAAATGGAGAAATCTTACTTGTTGATATTAGAGCAGGTGAATCGAACGATGTGGTACTTTCTGAAGTAGATGACGATGAAGAAGATCTAGTAGGGGGGGCAACTACTCGAGAATATAATATTCCGTTATTAATTGAACCGACTGAATTATGGTTCGATTCGTTGATCATCATGTAATTAGGCTCCTGTTCGACAATCCTACTTGCTTCATCGTGAAAAACTCTCAAATTATGGTTGCCCGATACAGATTTCCGTTTAGAATTATCGACTTTTATCACAGATTCTTGATTTCTCTTCTCGGCTTTTTTCTTACCACCACCACTATAATTGTTATTTTTCGCGCTGTTTCTGGTGGCAGTGTTGTATTTTCGATCTAATGTATCCGGTGTGTTGAATACAATTGATAATTCTGCGTAAACACAAAACGAATGATATATACCTTTTTTTTTTCTTCAATTCCCCTGGCCCCTGGCATTTTTACACCAGTTTTTAAAACTGAAATGTACGTAGCTACGTACATATAATTACGTACCTAAAATAATCCTCATCGAGCTTACCTTTCGCTAAATTCATAAATTTGTCTTCTTTAGTGCGTTTCTTAACGTTGGATTTGCGCTTATTTTTCAAAGTTATCGTTTCGCTGCAGAGACTGGAAAGAGTTTCAAATGGCTCTTTACTTTTGGGAAGATTCGTTATAGGTTTCAATGCTTCGGCTTGAGTTTCTGGAGTATTAATTTGATCCTGCTTGCTGACAAACTGGGTATTATTTTTTTCGTCTTTGGCGACTCTTTTCACTTCGATGGTTTGTTTATTTTTAGAAAGACAATTTTCTTTAGAACTTTCTTTAGTTGAACTTTCAGTTTGCTTTTGACTCGATTCGATAGATTTTTTCTTTTTTTGCTTGGGTGTTTTCGGTGGATATTCGATTTCCTATAATTTAAAATACATACATTCGTTTATAATTAGATAAAAAATATTACGTAAATGCTTAATTACTTTTTCGTCGATTATCGCAGGAACTTCAGTAGTAGTCGAAGATGTTTCAGAAGTCGCTTCTACGGTACAGTTAGTTGGTTTTTTACTGCATTTATTGAAATCCGATTTGCGAGGTAATTCCTTATTATATTTAGAATAATTGTTTTGACTAGAAGAACCAGAAGCAAGAAGATTCTGCGCTGGTTCTTTATCGTTCGTGTAAACGATGTATTTTTCTGGACAGTTACATTTTTTTTCATCGATTGCTTTTAAATCTCTTCTAAAAGCACCGCATTTTATACATCTGCGAACATTATAAATGAAATATATTTATCATTAAAGAATAACGTATGGTACCTAACTACATTAATCATCGTACGTAATACAGAAGGACGTAGGAAGTAGGAACGAAATGAAAAAAAAGTTTAGTAAAAAAAAATTAAATAACCAATTAGAAATTCGAAATTGCAAAATTAGCAATTAATACGTAGTACCCCCTCTGTTCTCAGTTCCTACGTCTTTGGTAACCTTTCCAAAGCAAACGTACTTGATCCAACCATTTTTTAGGAACTTGACACCATTCAATTTTTCCTCTTTTTTGGCATGTTTTTTAGATTTATAACCAACTTCATCTAAGTCGCATTTTTTACCTCTTCTGGCTTTATATTCGCTTTCTGTAATGAATACTCCAATTTCATCCTGAAAAATATAAGTATGTGAATAATTAAAATACATCCCATATTTCTGATTATACATCAAAGAAATGGCCCACTTACCAACGAAGTTGTTTGGTTAGAATCATTAGGATCGTTAGCTTTGACATGATTGAGATCAAGAACACCTCTATTTCTGCGATAGTCAGCACTAAGGTTATTCGTAATACTGTTACTTTTCAGGTTATTTACAATAGTTTGACTAGAAGGTACTTCTGAACAGCATGTAGGTTTCGGGGTCGAAACTACAGCTGTAGATTGTGCGACAGGAGACGAACGAATCAAATCCGATATTATTTTATCACAATCTGAAAGATTCGTATCGTTTGTGCGTTTGGTACTATCATTACTGGAAGATGCGAAAGCTGAACCGTTCGAAAGTTTTGAATCATCCAACGAATTATTTTCTTCTGATTCGATCATAGATTCGATTTCTTCGTTTTCTTTTAAATGCCTGATGGTATCAGCTTTCATTTGCATGACCGATGCTGTGGATCGATGATGATTATGATGATGGTGATGTGGAAAACTTGATCTGATGAAGAATACTTCGATCAATCTGCGAGAAAAATTTCAACGTAAGTTCGATGTTTCAAAAGAAAAAGCAAACATAAAATAGATACTAATTACACACTTGAGATCGTAAAAAGGCTGAACCTTTTGTTCAACTCCTCCAAAACCATTGATAAGTCGACTAGTATGTGCCGATACTTCGTACACAGCCATTATAGCGACGCCTATCAGTAAAAAGAAGAACATTCCGATCATCAAATAGTACACCATTGGTTCCCACTGAGGTCTTTGCAAATGTGGTTTGCATTTTCGCAGCCAGTCCGAATCTAAAGCTGCGTACAACGTGTAGCTCAACATGGAACCCATTCTTATATCGCTTTCGACTTGTAATGTACTTTCTACTCGAGCAGATGTGAAGTCCGGCGTAAATGATATCTCGATCTAGATAATATAAATAAATGTTAAATTTGAATCATGACATCAGAATTGAACTAGTCTACGCAACTTACTCGTTTTGTGGTGCCAGGTTTCAAAACAAATGGAGTGTGATGGCAGTTGGTAATCTTGAAACCATATCCTTGACAAGGTAATCTGTTAATTGTGAAACCAAAAATTTGAACGCTCACTTGACCAGTATTTCTTAGCCTATATATTTTCTTGGTGGTAATGTTCAAAACTCTGTTGCTTGATTCTGAAACATTATTAAATATTTTTATTACTCCGAACATCGCAGATCTTCCAACTAGAATACCACGCAAATACACAAACCTTCACACATTTTCAACATTTCATTCGGAATTGAAAACTTGATTAGATGAATCACGGTGTTATCCAATCCTTCTAGGGTTAACTGTGGATATGCTCCAGCTCCATTTAGGACGACCGAATCCAAAATAGTGAAATCGTTCCTAGAATAATAATAATAATAAATAAATAAAATCTGTCTTTATCTACCATACGGTAGGTTTAGGTGACCAAAATAAAAAACAGAACATCCATTAGCTACTGAAAAATTAAAAAATTACCTCAAGTACAATCTACTGGTGGTTAAAAGTGGATTTGAAGGTTGAAATCCTATACTTATAGTGGCATTCGCTTGCGGTGGAAGAACGAATACGACGCTGGATCGGTGCGTCATGTATTTCTTCTTAGACCCAGCCAAAGCAACATACCGATAAGGACTTTTAACAGTCATATCCAAAAAAAATTCATTTGATTTAGCTTCTATTCCGCCAGGTTCTTCGAATCTAATAATTAAAACGCGTTAATAAACTTGCGAACTTCCACTGATCGTACATTTTCTCGATATACTTACTCCGATATCATTGTTCCAACAACCGAAGGCACCTCTTGCTGGTAATACTGAGCCATAATAGCTTGTACAGTCAAGTAATGACTGTGCATTGGATTAAAAATACTAACGTTTTCGTAAATGGTAGTACCAATTTGTACGAGAGGAAAATCAATTACTCTAGTTGTGACTATTTGGGGCCACTGTAGCTGTATTCTGCCTTTGAAAAGAAAATTTCTAATTTCTGTTGTATCTATTCTGAACATTACTTCTATTGGAGAACTGTATTGTTCTCTATATCTCAAATATTGAGATTCTATTAAAGTGAGATCGAAATCTCTTGTCATATTAGGCCGCTCTATCGTACCTAACCATCTGTCTCTCCCTGGAAGAAATAATTTAACGTCACCAAATAGTTACAAAATGGGAAATTAAATAAACCACTGACCGGTATTATTATTTGGTAATCCTAAATATCCCAATGGCCAAGTCTGCAACGAATCGATTGTAGGTTCCCATAAAATATTACCAACGATACTAGTAGCATGTCCGGCAATCATAGATGGCACATTTGGATAAAATAACAGTTTATCATAAGGCGTATATGGAATAGTAGAAATATTTAAAATTGACATGCTACGCATAAAATGTGATTCTACTGTGAGTTGTTGAACGCAAAAAGCTCCCTGAAATGATAAAAAAAAATTTTTAATAAATAAGAAATCGAAAAAAATACTTAATATATTTTCTTAAATATTACTAACCGGAAAACAATCTTCGAATTCAAATGGATCTGGCGAAACACGGAGGTAACCTTTGGCTACGTTCATATAAAATGGAAACACAATTTTTTGAAATTCTGATTGAATCCATACGTCACCATGAACTTCTCCTTCAGTATCGCTTGTATTCACAGATAATTTAAAAGAAGCGTAATGATGCGGATGAACATTCTGCAAATATTAGATAATAATACCTATTACAAATGGATTTTTTCTAAGTTGATAAAGTCAACGAATTATACTTACAAATCCACCAGCGTGCAAAACTCCGGTTTCGTTACGAGCGAAAGATCTATAATAAAATGTTCGAGCATTTCCAGGTTTGATATCCAAAAGTTCGATTCGTACAGACGATTCGTTACAACCGAAATATTTGACAAAAACTGTCTCAGGATTGGTATTAGCAATACCAAAATAAGTCATAACGGTGGTTTTAGCACCCACCAAACCCAAATGTAAAGATGACGGTGATACTTTCGATAGCTAAAAAAAAAAAAGTTTATTATGCAAATAAACGTTTAGATTATACCATTATATGTATCTTTACACACAAATGTACAAAAATTCTCAAATAAAACTTACTTTCGTTAAAGATCCGTCGTAGACCTTTAAAGGTAACCTTACAGTGGAAATATTAGTTTCCAGCAATATAGAACTGTCAAGCTTTACATCGGCTAATCTTACTCCTTTTCTCATTTGTAAATTAAACAGAACTCTTTGCTCTTGTGGTTTTAAAACTGAAGGTTCGAAATCACGAATCTAAAAAAAAATGCGTCAACATATAATTAAAGTGGAAATTGAGAAAAATAAATAAAACGTTATCAAGCGAACTTGAAAATATTCCGCAGCTTCGAAAGATAAATATACGTTCATGACTGAGACCAATTCGCGATACTCATTGGTGAACGCGAATGGTCTAGGTGCAACACTATGAGACGGACTACTGGTTAGATATAAAGTTGACGACGTATTGTACGTCAACCCACCATGATGCACTCTGGCAGTATAATTCACCCTGAAATGACGATGCAAGTCATTGTGAATGAGTAATCCACCAGTGATCAATTCGCCTGGAATTTTCGCATTCCCTAAAAACCCATAAACGTCGTTAATTTCCAGGAAACGGAGATTTAATTTTAATCTTATCAACAATTAACTTACAAACAAATTTCACTTTGGCCACCGGATTGACCCCACATGACGCAGGAGGTAACGTAGTTGGCGTAAAATCTTCTACCTCGCACCCGTCAATATTTGACTCGCATGATACATTCTACAAACGAAGTGCACGTTAAAGAATTATTTATATTAATCTTCAAAAACGAAAATTTGCGATTAAATGTACCTCTATATTCACAGTTTTCATAGAACTGCTACATAGGTGGAGAGGTCTGATCGCTGGAGGATCCAGATGACCACCGCTATCGAAATCAATTTTTAAATTAGGAACGTACAACCCAGTCTTAGGTACTACTTCAATGTCAACAGGTATTAATAGGGTAATCCCGCTCGCTAATTTTATGCTGCAACAATAGGTAATAAAAGTATATATTAAAATTGCCCAATTTTTAAAAACGAATTCACTGCAATGGCCGTACCTCTGAAGTGTCGTTAAATTCCAAGCTTCGGCAGTTGAAAAATGTATCCTTAAAATCTCTTTAGTTTCGTACGGTCGCAACGTCCACGACTCGATCGCGTTTTCTAAATTTATATTCGACGGAAGGGTATGCGATGCGTGATTACCTCCATGGAGTAAAGCTTCGGTAATCTGGAAAAAAAAAATATGTATTAATTTTTTTTAATACGTAGTATACTAAGATGGTTCTTGCTTTGAACTTTCAGTAAGAAGCAAAAATATTAAATTCTAGGTAGAAAATTTTTTCATTTTTTTTCTTTTCCGTTTTCTTTTTCTTTTTTACATTCGGTCCCTTCAAGGAACCATTTGAAATTGAGTTGGAAGAAATGACAAATTATGAATTAATTCCTATAAAAGTGAACAACTATGATGAACCAAAAAAAGCAAGAGTTTGAAAATCGGTCAATTTTTTCAACTTTTTGAAAAAAAAGAGAAAGGAAAAAAGACAGGGGCATGCACCTTGTTACTGTGAAAATTTCAGAAACTACCGACTTTAGGGATCCCAAAACTAAAAAAAATTTAATCTTTTGAGCACATCATAAAATATGTTATTTATAATAAGGCAAAACTTGAATAACGCATCAGATTACATTTTTTTCTCTCTGAAAAAAAAAAAATTATTCCTAGACAAGATATTTTTTCACCATAAAAATGAAAGTTTTACATCAAAAATTTGGAAAAAAAATTTCCTTCAAAAAATCGAAAAAAATTAATCCACAAAAATTAGGAAATTATTCTAGTCTCAAAAAATTATAAGGTTTCTTTCTCCAAAAAATTAAGGAAATTTTTAGAATAAAAAAATTATTGAGAATTTTCTTGAGCATTATTCACAGAAAATTAATATTTTCTACTCCAAGAATATTCAAAAGTTATTCTCTCTAAAAAAATTTATGGATTTTTTTTTTTTTTAGAGAGAAAAATTTAGATTCTTTCTCTAAAAAATCAAGGTTTTTTTCCCTCCAAAAACCTTCATATTTCAAAGGAGAAGATTGAAAAAAAAATTTCTCAAAAAATTGTGATTTTTTCTCAGAAGAAACAGGATTTTTTTACTGTAAAAAAAATTAAATGTTTACTATACAAACGTTTAAAAAATTTATCCCAAAAAATAGAAATTTTTAATTTTTAGTTCCAAAAAAATTGAGGAATTTCTCTACTCTCAAAAACCTAAAAATATTTTTTCTTCAAAAGAAATTTTGAAAAAAATTTTATCCTACAAAAAATTGAAGATTTTCTTAAAGATATTTTAGATTCCAAGAAAATTTTCAAATTTTTTTCTACCACATAATATAAAGATTTCCCCTAAGACATTCAGAAATATTTTTTTTTTAAAAAGTTGCTATTTTCCCACACTGACTCCAAAATTTTGAGATATCTTTTCTCTCGAACATTCAAAAAAAAAAAAAAAATCCACAAGAGACGAGAGAATTTTCTTCTCTTAAAATTGATTGGAAAATATTTTTTACCTCTTGCGTAAAATTTAGATTTTTTTGTCATAAAAATGATTCAGATTATTCTTGCTCCAAAAAATTTCAAGTTTTTTTTTTCAAATTGAGTTAAAAATTTATTCCAAGTTTGTTTTTTTACTACACCGAAATTGAGAAAATTTTCCTTAGAAAACAACTGATTATAGTCTGTTCCATTTAAAGTGACAGATGAAAATTTTCCTACGTTGCCGCAATGTGCAATGTTTTGATGTTTACAGTTGCGCATAAGGTGATAAAGTTACCACTATTTTTCTTTTGAAATCATTCGCGGCAACTTTGCATTCGTATTTACACAATTTGATAGAGTGGTGTATATGTATGTATTAGTAGGTGTCACGTTAAATGGAACAGACTATAGTACATATCAGGGCTGGAACAGATGTTTACTCACTGGGGAAGGGGAGCTACCGCCATCAAAATTACGATTATTTTTTTTCTAACATTACCTCTCGCAACAAAAAATTTCCTGACTAAAAATAAAAATCTGGCACCCCAAGTTTGGAAAGTGGAGAATACAAAGAGTTAGGAATTATTTTTTCTCATAAAAGTGAGACAAGAAAAACTTTGCACTCCGAAATATGAACTATCCTAATATACCAAGATGAAAATCAAAATTACCAAGAGAGGTTCTGGAAACGGATTTCTCAATGTTACGCTGTGACTGTATGATGAATTTAATGGCAGGACTATCGACGCCATTGGAGTTATCCTGAATGGATTTTCCACGCACGAAGAAGAAACCTGAAATTGTTTTTAAAAATTTTTAATTTTCTTTTTTTACATTTTCATATTTTAATAAGATGATCGCTAAGTTGTACAATAAACATGTGAATATTTTCTAAAGATACCAACTATCAATCAATGTGTAATATTTATAATATGAATTAAGTTATTCTTGAATTTTAGGCGTTAGTTCGGTAAAAAAAAAAATTAATAGGTAAGCTTCAAAAGCAACACTGCCATTTAAAATATTCTGTAGCTAAAGTCGTGCGAGATATCGAGGTATAAGACAAGGTATTGGCTACTCTATCTTGTTCTCATTTCATCAGGAACCAGGTGTTTATGTTTATACCTTCTTATACGCCTATTTCACATTGTATTATATTCGTACTCCTATTACATTAAAAAATTATATTCTGAACTCCAATTGAATAAAAAAATAAATGTTGATTTTTCGATCACCCTGAACCTCTCATTCATATGTATTAATTAAATTTATAATACTAATGCTCTCATCAATTTAGCACTATACCTACACCTAATCTCTACAAAAAAATAAAAATAAAAAAGGTTGACCTAACTGTATTTTTAATAATGTAAGTACAGCACAACAAAAATGAAAATTGAAAACGCGAAGACGTACAGCGCACATGACCGTAAATAGGTACCTATTTTTAAATAATGTACAGCGAGGATATATTTCTCAAAGTACACAGCTACATACACTTCCCTGTGAACTGCAATTCGTTTCATTTAAAATAGAAATTGAATCCACCACGTATCCTACATATGTTTTCATCTGGAGTTTACAAAAATTGAAAAAAAAAAGGTTTACGTCAAACGCAAACTCGTCAGTGAGAAAAATTAAAACAACCGCACAGAGATACGAGTAAGTATAAGCCAAACTGTTAATGCATCATACATGCACTCCTCAACATGCTTGTTACATTAAGCGTACTTTTTTATTTATTGATTTTTTTTTTGAGTAGGCAAATAGGCTATCGTAATACGTGTACATATATAAATGATTTCGAAGCATACTCCAAATTTTAAATCACCTACCCATAAAATGAAAAAGTATACGCCAACGGATAACTTGAAAATCTCAACTACGAGATTCATCGTACGCGAATATTTTACTCGCGTATTTTTTCTCGTCCGCAATTTTATTCTACAAGTCGAAATACTAAAAAACCTGTATCCTAAGCACAACACCAGGTAAAAACCGCATTAAAAAGTTAAATTTATCAACATCCGTGAAGGGGACATTTTTTCTCACTAACGATCACCAAATATTCATTTCAAATGTACTCGTATGTAAACAGTTTGTTCCCGAACAAATAAATACACACGGGAAAATGATATAAATAAACTAATTTCGTACTTATTGAAATGCTAAAAGTATTAATTAGGGAATAAAATTAAATTATGTACACACATTTTGTAAAATATCATTATTATATTTCAAACTGTAACCGTTAATATGACACCTTTTCGAAAAATCAAACTTGAAAATTCGTGTCCCGTTCTTAGTGGCGTATTTAAGGGGAGGTAGTGTTCCCGGGTCGAAATCTCCCCCCCCATGGTGAGGATGGAAAAGTTGAAAAAATTATGAAATTTCAGCTTTTAAAATCATTATGCTTCAAAAATTTTCGCCCTCGCTTCGCTCGGGCATAAT
>FIZV01006106.1:0-10456 GCA_900050545.1 Trionymus perrisii | reverse complement strand
ATTTTGAAAAATTTAACAATTTTGAAAAATTTAACAATTTTGAAAAATTTAACAATTTTGAAAAGTTTAACAATTTAAAAAAATTTAACAATTTTGAAAAATTAACAATTGTGGAAAATTTGTCATTTTTGAAAAGTTCTACAATTTTTGTCAAAAAATTGAATCTTCAATTCATTCCATGAAACACCCCTTTGAAAAAGTGACACTCTAAGTATCAACTTTCTGACTTCCCTATATTTTTCCTCTCAGAATCGCCACTGTAAGGTACCTACCTATTGTAGTTAAGGGACCTATGTGGTAGACTTAAGTTTTCGCTTAGTGATGTTTTAAAATACAACGCACGTAAATACGTGTTTTATGCGCAGCTGCTCACAATAATCAAAAACTATCAAAATATATCTGCAATAATTTTTGAACTTACTACCTACATATGCTTTGATAGGTTTTGATTTTTAATTATTTGTGACTTGTCTAAGTGAATCATTTTTAAGTAAACGCCTAGCCTAGGTCTACCACATAGGTCCCTTAACTACAATAAGGCGCGCTTAAATACACGTCATCCCTATTTTAATTCAAAATCATCACTTTCGATAAAAGCAAACTCAACTTTTTGGTAATAATTTCTCAATCCATGTGGGTTCAAAAATCGAGATGAAATCTGTCTTATCACACTAGTGTGGATTGGATTTAGGTAAGACAAATTGAATTTAAATAAAAAAAAAGAAATTGAAGCACCTTGTCTTTTATTTAACTAGTAGGTAAATCCCGAGAGAAAAACGCTAGCATATTGACTTCGTATTTTAAAGAACTTACATATGTATCTAACATTTTCCACTCTTTTTTTTTCTCGAATTCGGTAAATATAGCGTACTTACATAATTTAACACGTTCTTGGGTGCTTCCTTTTATTTTCAGTTCACTGAAATTCTACTTCAGTTTACGAAGGTGACAGTTAGAATTTTTAAGTTTATACTACAAATAGGGGTCCAAAATTTATTTTCCTTACTTTCAATTTGGTTTTGTTTACTTTCTAGCGACATAAGCCTATTCGTCATAGTTTGTTTACTCCAAGTGCCTGCATGCTTTGTTATAAATTTTCGATTTCTTTAAAATTGATTGTTTTGGAAATATTGTTTTTTCTTTAGTTTTCTCTCTTCGAATACGCGTCGTATGCTAAACATTATATTAATTTTAAAAAGCCTTCCAATTTATTGGTAACCGAGTAAAACCCTTACGGCATGCAGTCCGAAATTACTGTTTTTGTGAAATACCGTTCATTAGGTATCTATTGTAAAAATAACAATATTCGTGGACCATTTGCAAGTTTTTTATTTAGGTACCTATTTATTTATTTTTTTGTTTGCGACTAGTTCTTGAATTTTTTTTACCTAAATTGTGGTGAGAATTTTATCGCATTTTTTTTACACTGTTATTTTAATCATTTTTTTCTAATAATGTAGATAACTAAACTGATTAGGGTGTGGATTGCTCTAACAAATTTTGAAATGTCTTCTACTATCCCAAGATATCTTCTTCATCCCCTAAAAATTATTTCAAGATTTTTTTTTTCGATTTTTCAAATATAATCAACTTTCTTGCCGAGAGCCTCAAGTTTAATATGCGATTTACGTAGGGATTTTACATTGAAGAATTTGTTATCAAAAAACATTTTAAGGTAAGCTGCATTTCTTCAAAGCAGATGCAATTCTGAACATTTCCGCACACACAAAAAAAATTAAAATTAAAAATATTTATATTTTTGGCAAGGTTTCGAAAAATATGAGATTTTCTAAATTGCGGAAGTGATTAAAATTCCAGTGATCACATAAAATGGTCGTATAAAAAAACTGGTCACTGATTCGAGTTTTGCAGGTCAAACTACCCTGATTTAGATCCTTTCAAAGGTCATTTTGTCCACAAGTGTTTTTTTTTTTTTTTTTCATTTTTCCAAGCTGGATTTTAAGTGAAACTGTGAATTTTTCAAAGGGTGAAATGATCGATGAAAAAATCGAAATCAGGGTAGTTTGGCCTTCAGAAATCGAATCCCTCCACCAGTAGAAAAAATAAAACGTCTCAATTCAATAATGCTGTATTTTTGAAACCCTTGTCAAAAATTAAATTTTCAACTAAATTTTTTTCTAACAACAAAATTTTAAAATAATTACCTACCTAATTTTAAAAATTCCATGATTTTCAAATCCACGTGACATTAATTATTTCATTTTTCACTTGATATTTTTTCAAGTTACCTAATATAAAAAAAGTAAGATATTCAACCTGTAGAAAACATAAAACGCATCAATTTAAAAATTCCAAATTTTTCAAACCCCTGCAAAAAATTAAATCTTCAACTTTGATTTTTTTTACAATGTGTGTTTTTTTTTTAAATTATGTTTTTTGAGAGAGAAAGTGTTCAATATAAAATTAGATTTATTTGAATTAGGTATAGGCACAGACATATTGAGGGAACGAAATTAAGAGACTTGGAAAAATGTGTTTAAAGAACACATATGGTATCTATTATACTCGTAAGTAGGTGAACGAGGTATTCTATTTAAGTACTTATTCACACTTTTTTTTTAGCGTGAAACCTTAGGAGGTTTTACTCGTATATTTATTTAACTTACGTGCAATCGCTGTAAATTTCAAGCAATTTAATCATGTGGCTCACGCTTGGTAAACCATAAATAGTAAATTTTAAAATATTAAATATTTTCTGTAACATAGAATAAGATATTAATATTCAACTTTTAAAAATACCAACCCTCGTTTAATTTTCATTTAAACGTGAAAATTTCTTCCACTGTACCGTGTCGTCGCACAAAAGCCCACATTTTTTTAAAGCTTATCTTCCGTCATCATTTTTTTCTGCTTACCGAACTTATTTTTCTCTTTTTTCATCATCTTGGTAAATTCTATACTGCTTAATATTTCTTTATCATTACCATCCACCATTCCAGAAGTTTTTCTCCTTTCTTTTTTTATTGATATATTTTACATATTTTTATTGCTTTTCTTTTTATCTTAAGCTTCGTTACGTTATCGCTTTATTTTTGTCGTTAATCCGTTGTTGTGCTGCTTGTAAAAAGTGGTTTTTTTTTAATTATTATTTTTTAATGCAAATACGATTGTTTTACTATCGCTTTAAAACGAGTGTAAAATGCGAAAAAATTAGAAACAAATTTAATCTTTCTTCTGGTTTTAAAAAGCTTTAAATATCCATCTCATAATCATAAAACGGAAGGCAGAAAAAATTTGAATACTAGTTCAGCCTTTTCAATTTGATTCAACTTTTTTTGACTGGAAGTTTTTTAAAAATTTATGGAAATTGTTTCCATTTAATTAATAGGCCTGTAATGCGATGGGTAAAAAGTAGAAAATTACCGCAAAAATTTAAATTGGACTTTTACCATTTTTTTTTTTTTTTGTATTTTTTATTATCATACCTACTTTGTCAATTTCGTCTCCCAATTAAGTACAAGGAAATACAACTTCACTAAAAAGTTCGTCAATTTTACTAGCAACTAAGGAGAAGAAGGATTTTTAGAACATTTTTCATCCATCAACGAAGCTTTATAAAGGAAAAGAATGGAAGATAAGTTTGTGAAAGCCTAACGCAAAATATCTGTCAGTCTCAAGCTACACATCTTTCTTAAAAAAGTGGCAGATCTAACGAGCGACACATTCACCTTTCAAAATTTCCCAACATACGAGATACCTAGCGAGATATTTAAAAAAAAAGAACAAACAAGAAAACAAAAAACGAGGTGAAGATGATATCAAAAAGTTCCATTTTTTACATTTCTCACTAGAGTAGGTTTTAACGCGTTACGTTAGAAGTGGAATTCGTAAAATAAGCCATCATGTTGAACGCTTATCAATAGAAACGTCATCGATGATTTCGCTTTTATCGAAGTGATTTTTAAAATTTCATTAAAAACATATCATTGTCAACAGATCGAAGATAGCGTGTATCAAACGAGAATGACAAAGAATCGAGTTTTCGAACACAACACGAAAATGTGTACAGATAAGTACAATGGAAAAACAAAATGTGATAAGAAGTGTTAAAGCGATAGGTGGATCCAAATTTACATATCGCGTACCATTCGTAAATACGACGTACTTCGTTTCCTACATAACGTTAGAACCTTGAGGAGGAAATTTAAAAAACGAATTTAATTATAATTCGCAAAGTTCTGCGGAAACTCGGATTTCTGAAAAGAATCCTCTTTTCAAAAAAATGATACATTGTATTGTTTAAAATTAAGTATGTAATTTTTATATACAAATCTTATGAATAGTAATGTACCCCTTCCGGGTAAATGGATTGCATGTAGGAAGCTGTAAACACACCATTCTTTCACATTTTCTTTTCCATTCTACTAAAATAAACTACCTATGTAGCTTATTATTGAAAATTTATGCAAAAATTCACATTTCGCATCAAGATTTAATTCGTTACAGAAAAAAAGAGAAAAAAAAAAGAGTCGAGAAAAATATGCATATCTCGTTTTGGAATTAAAATTACCTACTCTATTTTTTTTTTACCACTGATTCCCATTTTGTGATGTTTTCGAAATAAAAATTAAAAAACTTAAAAAAAAAAAAAAGTGAATTTGTTTAAGTTGATTGATGATCGTGCACTGTACTAGATTTTAACTCTCTCCGGATTCTGTCAATATTTTGGGCTGGGTTATCTTTGGGTATTTTTTGATTGATCCAGAGAAACCCCTCTGTCTTCTGTCACATTATAAAATGCTTAGACCTGGGCTAGATTAGTTTAAGCATTTTTCAATTGACCTAGAGCAAGGTTCTGAGATATTTTGAAATCTTTTGGATCTGGCAAGGTTAGGTTTAGGGAATTCTGTCCTATTTCAGAATGCCATGAGCAACGCTGGGTTAGGTCTGAATAATCATTCGATTGTCCAAGAGTAGCCCCTCTAGATTCTGCCACATCATAAATTTTTTTAGACAAGGCTAGGTAATAAGGTTCGGCTAATTCATCCAATGACTAGGAGTAACCCTCAAGGTTTTGTAACGTTTTAAAATGTTTCGAGCTGGGCTAGCTTAGCTTTAGGTAGATATGATTTTCGATTGACCCAGAACAATCCTTTTTGATTCTGTCGTATTTTAGAAGGTTTTGAGCTAGGTTGGGTTAGGTCTATGTGAAAAAATTACCTATCTTTTTCTTTTTGTAGTAAAAAATACCCATTTTGTAGTAAAAAAAGAACACATTTTTTAGTAGTAAAATTTTTTTCTTTAGTTTTGTAACTTTTCCCGCTTGTAGCTAGTACCACAAAGATTGAAAAATCAAAAATTCAAGCACAAAAATGGAGCACTCGAAAAAATTTAACAAAATCACGAAAATAAGAGAGATGTAAAAACTCAAATTGCACTTTTTAAGCAGGATGCCGAATAGAGACAAAAACCGCGTATTTCTCATGTGACCGTACTTTGAAGGCCTCCATCTCTCTATCCCATTAAGATAGGAAGCTAAAAATTTTTGGATGGTTTTCAACTCAAAATGAACCAATCCATTGCATGTCGTCAAAACTCTGAGTTATGTTTTTTCTTCATATCGTCCTATTACAGAATTCGTTTTTTCAGATTTATACCTACACGAAAACTTTAAATTCAAAACTTTTTTATTTTTAAAAATTCACTTTTAAAACGAATTAGAAAATTTATTTTAAAAAACTAAACAGTGCAGCAGTTATAAAAAACATTTACTCAATTTCTATTTTATTTTATTATAAATTCGATTTTTTTCCCTCTCGGAAAACTCACTTTGAAAAAGAATGGGAAAACTTTTTTTCAATGGAAGTTGATGTTTTTTTAAAATGCACAAAAACTTAATTAAATAGATTTCTTTTGATAAAAAAAAAATTTAGTTAAAAATGTAGTTAATTTATGGCATTTTTAAGAAAAAATTAAAGTAATAGTTTTTTTTTAAACTGAGTATTTTATACTGTTTTGTATAATTTGAAAAATTCAGAAAAGTTCTTTAAAAATTAAAAAGTATACCTACCTATGTAAGTATAAGTATCTATTTTTATAAAATATTTGCATCTGTTATTTTTTTTTTCAAAATACAAAAAAAAAAAAAAATCAAATCTCTTAAAACACCAAAGGTTAGACGTTAGGTACCCAGTGTAATTTTCTTTTAGCACAAAGATTGAAATGAATAGATGGTAAAATGCAGATTAAAAACGGATTTGATTAACAAATTCGCTAGAAGTTGCGTAAAAGGTAGAATTTTCTTTCGTAAATTATACGTTTAATTCTGACAGTTGAAGTAATTAATCGTTCATTTATACGACGAACATAATAAAAAGTAAATACCTACCTAACTCGTGTTAAATTAAGTTTGCGTTTTACACGAGTAATTTCGTATAGGTACTTGCCTAGGCATAGATTTTTTTCTTATCCTTTCAATTTCACACTATTATTAAGATTAAACTGAAAAACGATTTTTCTCTGGATATTGAAACTTATACCTATAATAGTTACCTCTATACCTATGTAGTATTTCGAAAAGAGCAATCTGTAAGACGATTAATTCATCTGCCGCACCATTCGCACGTTCAATAATGGCAGTTTTGTGAGTGAAATATAACACTTTGTATGAGAAGGCGTTCATTATGTGCCATTTAACAGAATTATGCACACTATACGCATTATTTGTCAATTCAGAGGATCATAGGACTAAACACTTACCTGCGAATATAGAATAGGTTCATGCTTAATCAATTATCTACACTGTTGACTGCATAACGGTGATTACTTCCTCAAGTACCGATGTAAAGATGTGTACCTATTCAAAAGCTCACTACGATATTTCATTTCAAACGGATGACGTTGAATGAAAAAAACGCGATTTAGGCCTATACGAGTTTAAATAAATGAATGAATTCTTCGAGGCTATTTGATTTTGCAATTTTTAAAAATTTGACAGTTTTTAAAATTTTTAAAATTTAAAATTTTTAAAAATTTGACAATTTAGGTAATTTTTGAAAATTTGGCAATTTTTAATAATTTGACAACATTTGCAAATTTGGCACTTAAAAATTTAAACTGACGATTTTTGCATTGATAATTTGACAACTTTTGAAAGTTTGGCAATATTCAAATATGTGGCAACTTTTAAAAACTTAACAATTTTTGAAAATTTGACAATACCTATTTGAAAATTTGTAAATTTTTTATAATTTGACAATTTTTAAAAATTTGATAATTTTTGAAAATTTTACAATAAGTACTTAGGTATTTAAAAATTTGTCAATTTTTAAAAAATTTTCAATTTTTGATGACATTTTCCAAAATTGCAAAATTTTTAAAAATTTGATGATTTTTAAAAATTTGACACTTTAAAATTTTGAAATTTTGAAAATTAATTTAATTTTTCACAATTTGACAATTTTTAATAGTTTGACAACTTTTGCAAAGGCTATAGGTAGATAAGAATGGTGAATTTGCCCCGGAGCGATATCAGGCCAATATTTGGGCCATAGGTGGCTAGCTGGCTGCCACCAAGAAACATCTCTGACCTAAGTTTCAGACCCCTCACCCTCTGGTTTTTGAGAAACCCCCTTTCTTGTTAAATTCATATGAAAATTTTTTTCCAAAGCTCAAGTTGACCAATTTTTGCAATTTTTTAGTATGTTGTAGAAACATGTGAGGGGCATCCCAGAAAAAATCGTGACCCCCTCCCCCATATTTACCCCTTGAAATGCCTCTTTGAGAGTTTGAAGGCATCACTCGTCTCCAATTTAAGGCAAATAAAAAATACAGTAAATTTTGTGTAAAAAACTGGAGAACTTGGCGAAATGGGACATCATTTGCTCTAACTTGAAAATAAACTCATCCAGGCATTCTAACCTTCGTTCGTTAATTTTTTCCTCATGCAAAAAAGAAAATCAAAAAAAAAACATCGCGATTAATCACAAGCGCAATTTCGTTGATAAAATACTATCAACCTCGATAAAAAGTGAAAAAAGAAAAAAAGAAACCATTCGGCGGAACGTCGATACAACAATATGCCGTTGGTTTTTATCCCCCTTTAGCTATTTGTAAAAATTATGGTCTTTCTCGCCATTTTGAATCTATTTCGGCAACATCGAACCAGTACTGCCATCGAATGGGTACAGCAGTTGAATTCGCAATTTAATTTATCAGATGGCAAAAGTAAAATCTTTGAGAATGTAAGAACTAATTTTCGCAAAGAACGCGAAAACGGTATTAAACGAAGAACTCGGCTCGGTGCGAATATGAAGAGTCGTACGGTGTTTTGTTTCTTCTCAATTCACGCCTAAAATTTTCTTCCTCTGAAAACAAAATCTCACTGTTTTCATTTTACTAATGTCAAACCTCTTTTACGATCTAAAATGTTCTTTGGCAGCATGAAAAATGTTAATTAAACGTTGCCGTCGTCGAATACGAGCTGCGATATTATGGCTGCGAAAATTTTCTCGCCATCTAAATTGCATATTGACAAGCGAACAAACAAGTATACTGCATGTACTTGTATGCATAATTGTATACGTATTTCGATTATTGGCATTCGCCTTTAATTTAAACCATATAGGCAACATATGCCACCGCACAACGTTACTTAACAGATTATTCGTAGATATACGTAGTTACGAACGTAGTACGTGTATCAGTGCACCTCTACAGCACTTATTTCTTCCACCACACCACTCCTAAATTAGGTGGGAGAATTCGCATTTATACCCTTTATAGGTCTAAGCACACAATTCAACCTAACCTTTATATCTTTAAAAAAATATGTATAATAAATCATTGCGAAGAAATAACAAGCCAATTTTCAAACAATCTAATATATATAAAACTATATAACATATACCCAGGTATACCAACCAATTTAATCACGTAACGAGCTTTAGAAACGCGTAAAAAAATGATTACGAAAAATAATTCCATCGGGAATTTACCTATCGTTTTTTGCAGTAAACGAATGAGCAAATAAAAGACAAGCACTTTGGGAATTAAAAAAAGTTTACTCACAGTGCCAGGTAGATAAGATAAATCGTTTAACGAATTGGAATAAAAAAAAATAAAAAAAAAACTTGTTCAAATGCAAAAGCTACAATTTCTAAGTTTTCAGATGTAAGGATAAAATTACGTTTCTTCTAACAAGTATGCGAGTAAATCACGTAAAAAAATGATACAAAAATCTTTGCCGACGTTTATTCGCGAAATTGTCTGGTTTATTTACAAATAAAGAATTGAACTCGGCAACGTTTTTATTAGCCAAATTTTCGGCAATTTTTTTACCCTCCATAAACGTATTTCGACAACTTTTGCAAATAATCAACAACTTGAAATCGAAAATATTTGGAATGACTTTGTGGTGATAAATTTTAATCGAGATAAAAAAAATTTTTCATGAAAATAGGTAAGAGTAGGTTACAAGCATAAATAATTTCTTCTTCACAAGAAGTCTACTGATTTCAACGACTTTGTTATTTGCCTAAAATTGTGACATTTTCTGAATTGTCAAATTTTCTAAAATTGACAAATTTTTATGAATCGTCAAATTAAGAAATATTGCCGAATTATCAAAAACTGTCCAATTTTTAAAAATGCAAAATTTTCAAAAATTTGTAATTTTTAATGATCGAATAAGTTTCCAAAATTGTCAAATTTTTAATACCTAATTTCAAAATTTAAAAAAATTGCAAGATTCTCAAAAATAGTCAATTTTTTGAAAATGTTGCATTTTCAAAAATTGTCAAATTTTCAAAAATTGTCAAACTTTCAAAAATTGTCAAATTTCTAAATATTGATAAATTTTTAAAAATTGTCAAACTTTCAAAAATTGCTGAATTTTAAAAAAATGTTGAATTTCCAAAAATTTTGAAACTTTCAAAAATTGTGAAATTTTTAAATATTGTCAAATTTTCAAAAATAGTCAAACTTTCAAAAATTGTTAAAATTTCAAAAATTGTCAAACTTTCAAACATCGTCAAACTTTTAAATAATATTAAATTTTTAAAAATTGTCAAATGTTCAAAAATTGTTGAATATCCAAAAATTTTCAAACTTTCAAAAATTGTTGATTTTCAAAAATTGTCAAACCTTCAAACATCGTCAAACTTTTAAATATCGTTAAATTTTTAAAAATTGTCAAATTTTCAAAAATTGTTGAATTTCCAAAAATTTTCAAACTTTTAAAAGTTGTCAAATTTTTAAAAATTGTCAAATTTTCAAAAATTGACAAATTTTTAAAAATTGACAAATTTTCAAAAATTGTCAAATTTTTAAAAATTGACCAATTTTCAAAATTCTTAAATTTTGAACAATTTTAAAATTCTCAAAATTCACAAATTTTGAACAATTCTCAAATTTTTAAAAATTCTCAAATTTTTAAAAATTACAAATTTTCAAAAATTGTCAAATTTTTAAAAATTGACAAATTTTTAAAAATTGA
>FIZV01006103.1:0-13140 GCA_900050545.1 Trionymus perrisii | reverse complement strand
AAAAATGACTAGAAATTTTGAAACAAATTTTCCGCAATGAGCTTCAGTATCATCGTAGTAAACTATGAAACATGTGCTTTATTTACAAATATATTATTCCTATTTTTTATATCGTCGAAATAAAATTAATATCTATTTGCTTTTATTTTGTTTTACTTTCATCTCGAGAAGTAACGAATGAATGTGCAATAAACACTTTTTAATGAGCGCTACTTCAATGTGCGATCACGTCTTTCACTTCCTTCAAATTCCAAACGATATTATTTTTACCTTCCTATGGTAATAAATCATTAGGCGACTAAATAACTTAATAATCAGCTTGTCTTTCAAAGAGACGTAAACGGAAGCTTGCGTCGACCTGCGTTATTTTTTGAAATACACATAAATTACCTTCGTGATTTACACAACATTATTTTACTCGATAGTTAGCTTTAGATATGCTTTAGATAGTTACTTGATGTAAATTCTCCCCACTTCTACTCGAAAATGAGACATTTCAGTATGAAGAAATTACAGACCATGAACAGATACCTGTCTAGAGTCTGTCATAAAAATGCGTTGATATACTTATCAGAGTTTCTCCGCGGAAAGTATACTTAATTATGTACTCGACAACTTCCAAAATTTATCAAGGAGGTGATTATGAGTATCTAATCCATATTACACAAATGTGAGAAAGTCTGCCTACTATGAGGTATGAAGGCGGAAATAAACCAAGCTGCTTCCATCTACTTTTTAATCTTTGTAGCCTTCTTTCTGAACGGAGATTTGATAATGTTGGAAATAGCTCATTGATAGGCAAATCAATTCTTTTCAAAAATTGTAAATTTTGAAATACAATTTTGAAAATCGTTTTATTTATTAAATTCGACCTTTCAGCAGCGCACTGGAATCGCTCCGGACCGTTCTGTAATCAATTCGAATTTACACCATTGAAAAAGCCATTGAAAAGCTCGAACTTTACTCTTCCAAAAATATGATTGAAAACTTGAAGTTGATAAAACAAAAATTTTCAAATTTTCTAAAAGAATAAAAATTTTTATGATAACCTACAACACTATTCTACATATTTTAGGAAGAATACCCCCCTTTTTTAGACAAACTTTGCTTTGCAGTGCCGCAAAGTGCAACTTCCAACCTATCACGGTAATCGAGTGACACAAGGTAGAAAATCTTGGGCGAAATCGAAACAGAAAATTTCTTCAAATTCCATAACTTTACCCCTTCAAATCTTAGGATCGGCAAAAATGCATACACATGTGTAGTTTGGGTAGTAGCATCGCTGGGTTGAAGGCGGTCCACTAGTCTCGGAACACCATGTACCTCGAGGAAAATTTTTTGTTAGAAAATGAGCGTTTAATGGTGGAAAAACCACAATAATATATCGGTTTTCTGAGGTTTTGGATATCCTCTCCTTCTCCGGCAAAATTCCGAAAAATTCTTAATAGTATAGAAAATGTAGTTTGGGAAACGAGAAAAAAATTTTGCCTTGCCACCCAAAACTGGGTCTCTCAGGATGATTTGAAATTTTCAAAGTCGTTTTCAAGGTCATTTCAGGAATAGGAAAAATCTGAAAAAAATTCTCAACAATACCCTTGGATGAAAATCTATTAAAAACTCGTGGAAATTGAATTTTTAAGCATAAAATCACGTATTTCGAGGGATAAGCCTCCAGAGGTGGGGTCAATAATCACTGATACGCTCTAAAGTCATCTTTCGCCGTTAAAAATCGAAAATCTGAAAAACTTTTGAAATTTCAGCTGGCATGCTTACTGAAAATTTTGGTGCATTATTAACGGGGTCGTTTTGTGTTGCTGCGAAGTGTCGCCACATGAAGAAATTCACCTCGGAAATCGTGTTTTGGGGTCAAAATACAACCTTGTAGTTAGTGCATTTGAGTTCAAAAATTTTAAGCACCCGCTGTTACAAGCAGAGGCGTGATAAATGACCGTACATTTACCGCTTATCATTTTACCGACAAGTACATACGTGTGCCTGATCTAAATGTCATTGGAATTGCCTACCTAAATTGCCGTAAATACAGTTCTAAGATGGAGCGAAAGAATTAGTGCATGTATACCTTCTTAGGTACTTATTGTAAAGTACTTGATCAGTAAAAAATTTCTGTAAATCAGGTAATTGTTGGGATAGCCTCGAAGCAATTACGGATTCAAATTTCGACCCAAAATTAGTCCACAACCAAATTTTCACTGAGATTCGGTAATATTTAAATGTTTAATAAATTTTGAATCGAGACGGATTCTCAAAGCTGTACCTAAAATTAGTCCATAACTAAATTTTTGTGTTTTTTACAATTGAGTGAAATGAGCTGACTCAATTTCAATCTCTTTTGTGAAACTCCTTTTCTATCATAAATTGTCAAATTTTAGAATAATCGGTGAAACGATCCTAAAATTAAATAAATTTTTTTTTGTTGAATTTGTACAATTTTTTTTTTTTTTTTTCAATTTGAAAATTCCCTTTCAAGCGTTGGCAAAAAACCCTTTGTCGCATAATTCGCGAAATTATAAAAGTTTCTTCCAAAATTGGTCCAACGATACTATACATATGAGTCAGGAAGATGAAAATGAGGAGATAATGATCTCAGTAAATAATACCTCGCTTTAAAAACCTGTACAAATAAGTTTATTAAAAAATAATAAAATTATAATTCTCATTTTTTTAAAAATAAAACTAAGGCATAAATATACAAAATTAGGTACCTATTTATGTCACGAAAATTGACTCAATTAAATTACCAACGAATATCACAGCTGTTCATAGCTGAGCTGCTTTTTTCAAAATATAAAACAAAATACACAGGATCATCCTAAATTTAGAAACCTACTTATATGAAATAGGAAAGTAAGTGATACATGATAAAAACTTTTTTTAAATCAAAATAAACGAAATAAAAATAGATATGCAATATAGGTAATTTCTGTACAATACTTACAATGAGAAAAATAATAACTTTAGGTAAAGAAATGCACACAAACTTATTTCGTTTCCCATAACACACCGTTGTAGGTATTTAAGTAGGAAACATTGAAGGGAAAATTTAAATTTATCTAAATCACCCAAAATGTTATGGACTTATGTACATTTTTTATAAACTATTTTTTTCGTTTTTTTTTCACTTTTTTTTATTTTTATAAAATATTTACGCTGTATTTATAAACTTAGATAAAGATTTTGATGATTAGTTTACTTTATTTTTGATGGGTAGTGTCAATTCAACTCTTGCTCGTAGTCGTATAAAAAAGAGGCAGAAATTATTTTGTTGTTCTGCAATAATTTGTGCAATCGATTAATTAAAAAATAAATATCTAACAAAGACAGTCTCATTTTGCACGCGTAAACTAGGGCCATCTATGACTTATGCTTGTTTGCCGTTTTTTATTTTAGCAAAATCTTCAGCTACGGCGTCAATAATGTCGTATTCAGCTGATCCGCCTCCATTATCGTAATAAGCATAATCGTAATCGTGCGTGGATTTTCCATCTCCCGGCTTCTTTGTTTGGTTATTCGTAGGGGATGGTTTAGAGGTAGACGATGCTGCGAATTTCGTTTGCTTCACCGATGTAGGATTTGTTGGATTAACAGCGGATTGGTGATAGTTATTTTGAGGCACGTTGGTCGCAGCTGACTGATAATTTATACCTTGTGGCGAACTAGTAGCAGCCGAAGGATAGAAGTTATTTTGTGGTAAATTGGTGGCAGGTGGCTGATGGAAATTATTTTGTTGAGTATTAGTAGTGTCTGGGCGGTAATAGTTATTTTGGGTGCTCGTTGCAATTGGCTGGTAGAAATTTTGAGGTGGGTTGGTGGTTACCGATGAAAAATAATTGTTCTGCGGAGCATTTGTGGCAGCTGACTGGTAATAATTATTTTGGGGAGTGGCGGTGGTAAATGCTTGGTAATAATTGTTCTGTTGGGGGGAATTAACTCCCGACTTTTGATAATTATTTTGAGGGACGCTGCTTGCTACTGGTTTGTAAATAGTTTGCGTTGTGGTTGGAGTTTGATAATAATTTTTCGCACCAGTGGTAGATGTTTGGTAGTAATTGACTCGTGGGGCTGGTGAAGAGGATGTGGCAATAGCTTGATAGTAACTAGCTTTGTGTGGCTCAATGTTATAGGCTGCTTTAAGGGTTGCATTAATGTAAGCGTTTTTCTTCTGATTATAGATGGTATTCAAATCACTTGGTTTTAAATTTGAACTTGGAGCAGTTTTCAAAAATTCTTCTTCGTCGTATTTTTCGTTTGATTTTTGGAACGTTGTGTAAGTGTCATATTTAGGCGTAGTGGTGGTCGTAGAGTAATAATTTTTAGCTTTTTGTTGATAACTCGACGTCGAAGTTTGATAATACTTGAAATAATCAAAAACTGTAGTATTAGGTTGGTAATAGAAGCTCTGGAATTCGGTTGATTTTCGTAGTTCGGGTAAAGCTGTCGAAGATTCGTAGTATTTTTGCGATGGCACGGTTTGGTATTTCGTAGTAGGAGATTGACTGTTTGTCGTTGGCTGTTTGAATTGTTGGTAGGTATAATCGTAAGCTTGATTATTAAAGCCTTGATATTCGACTGGTTTACGGTATTCTCCGTTGTCCTGTAATTGGTTGTTGATCACGCTGGCAGGTTGCTGGAAATTATTGGCGATATTTTGCAGATATTCGGTTGACGGTAGTCGTACTTCAGTTGCCGTAACAGGAGCAGCAGTAGTGAATTTTGAAGAAGTCCTAAATTTGGCTTGCGATCTAACGTTGTAATTACTATCGTAATTCCTGTTAGCGTCCTGTTTTTTCTCTTGAGAAGTGTTCTCTTCGGTTAAATTATTTATTTTTTGATATAAATTGGGTCCTCCGGTGGCTGGTAATCGCTGGAAATCTGGCAAACCTTGGTCTTGAGTTTTGGCGTACGCGTTATAGTGCACATTAACTCGACTTTTCTGTTGAGGGCTAGCAGTAGTTGCGAATTCCGTTTGGTTGTGTCGCGATCGTGGAACACTTTGCGCCGAATTATAATTGACGTTGTTGAAGCTTTGTTGATTATTATTTTGCGAAACAGGACGTTTACTGGCTAGTTTTCTGACGAGTGTTTTGTGTTTTTTAGCGTCAGATGGTTGATTAACTTCTTGCTTTCTGGCTCCAGTGTTCGGTGCAACGTAATCGTTTTCTAGATCTTCTCTACCTCTGGTTTTGCTGTCGTAAAAGTTACTCGAGTGACTACCTCTGTGAACAGAAAATAAAAATAAATAATTAGGTAATTATCAACCTGTTTGAATAGGTACTTATACGTGAAAATCTTCTGTTTAAAAAATCTACCCATATGTACTTTACCTCAAAATATCATTGGGTACTTTTGATTCGTCAGACAGGGCATTTCCATTTTTAGTATAAAAGTCTTCATCGTCACTAATTCCATTATTAACAGAAGTGTAGATATTTTTCTTAGGGACGGCCACGTTCAATGGCTTTATAGTGCTGGAAGGTCCCAAAGGAATAGGTGTGCCTTTATTTGCTATCACAGGTTTTTTGGGTATAGTTGGCTTTTTAATTTCATTGTCAACTCCTGTGAACATTGAAATTAGGTTTATCTATTGAATAGTAGGTATAGATATTAAGATACATGCCTACCAGTGGCGAATTTGAGAGGAAAAATACAGCGAAATCAGAAAGTTGATACATTACAGTGTCACTTCCTCACTTCTTCAAAGAGACGGAGGACTGTTTTATGGAATAAATTGAAAATTCAGTTTTCTGAAGAATTAGGTACTATTTTTTTTTTCAAATTCAAAGTATTTTTTTCACATTTTCAAAAATTAGCTATTGAATTACCTAAATTGCAAAATTTTCAAAAATGATCAAATTTCTCAAAATCGCTGAATTTTTAAACATTCTATAATTCCAAAAAATTACGGAATTTTCAAAAATCGTCATTTTTTAAAAATTGCTAAAATTGTCATTTTCTCAAAAACTGCAAAATTTTCAAAAATTATTAAATTTTTAAAAATTGTCGGTTTCTCAAAAAATGAAAATTTTTCAAAAATTACTAAATGTCCAAAAACCGCTAAATTTTCTAAGATTCTATAATTCGCAAAAAATATTGATTTTTCAAAAATTACAGAATTTTTAAAAATCATAATTTTCTAAAAATTGTCATTTTTTCAAAAACTATCAAATTTTTTAAAATTGCAAAAATTTCAAAAATTTTTGAATTTATAAAAATTGTCAAATTTCTAAAAACTGACAGTTTTTCAAAAAATAAAAAATTTTCAATAATTATCAAACTTCTCAAAATTACTGAATTTTTAAAAATTCTCTAATTCACAAAAATTATTCATTTCACAAAAATTACGAAATTCAAAAAAATTTTAATTTTTAAAATTGTTATTTGCTCAAAAAGTGACAAGTTTTCAAGTATTATTGAATTTTTAAAAATCTTCAAATTTCTAAAAATTGACACTTTTTCAAAAACTAAAAATTTTCAAAAATCATTTAATTTTTAAAAATTTGAATTTTTAATGATCCAATAATTTTACTAAATTGTAAATTTTCGAAAGTTGCCAAATTTTTATTACCTAATGCATAAACTGTCATTTTTTTATAAATTTTTTGAAAAAAATTACCCCCCCCCCATAAAACTTCAAAAATATATTATAGTCCCATAAAAATCAAAAAAGTGAATTTTTTTCTCTTTAGGAAGTCGGACTTCCATAACTTTTCTATCAAATACGTCACTGATACCTACGATCCTACGTATATCGCAGGTTTACCATTTAAAATTTAAAAAATAATTAGAACTTAGAATTCGAATTTAAGTGTCGAAAACATACCGATACGATAAAGATCAAAGCTTTCGTATAGAGCTAGTTCGCAATCGATGTTGTACCAATCGTCACAGATTTGATGTTCTTGATCAAATGTTGTGTCATTGGGACATAAAAATCTAAAGTCTTGAATCTGCGTGAAGGTATCATTAATTTAGTATGATCAATTAATTTATTCCTATCAAGTAAACATAAGCG
Source organism: Trionymus perrisii (assembly GCA_900050545.1). Lineage (NCBI taxonomy): Eukaryota > Metazoa > Arthropoda > Insecta > Hemiptera > Pseudococcidae > Trionymus > Trionymus perrisii. The sequence continues at coordinate 6,110 of FIZV01006103.1, read as the reverse complement.
TGATAAAAAATTCAACATACCCCAACGCCAGGTACACTCACACAAACGTGAAACATCTGACAGTCAGTTTCTGGATCAGCATAATAGCCACCGACAATTCTATTGTGACAACTGAAACTAGTTACTGGCATATCATCTTGACTATAATTGGGAGGCCTCTTTTGTGCTTCTACACTTATACATAAAGCTAATAAACCTGAAAATGATAAAAAAAAAAAAAACAATTAATTCTTGAGCTTAAAAAATGCATCAATTTGAATGAAAAAACACCCGTTAGATACTTTTCTTATTCCAAAAAAAGAAATTACTTTCATTTAAAAAATGGTGATTTTTTGTAATCAAGACATTTTCACTTTAAAAAATTGAGAAAATTTTTATTCAAAACCAAAAAAAAATTTAAAAAGTTCTTAATTCTTAAAAAAAATGAATTTTTTATTTTTAAAGAAAAATTGAAACATTTTCATTCCATAAAAATTAAAAAAATTGTTTTATTTCAAAAAAATTGAAAAGCTGTTTTTTTTCAAAAAATTAAAAATTTAATCTATTTACTTAGGTCAAAAATTAAAGAAATTATTTATTCCAAAAAATACCCTTTTAAGACAATTGAAAATTTCGTTCACTCCAGAAAAATTTTTAAATATAAAAAATTTAGAAATTTTTTTTTCTACAACAAAAAAAAACAAAAAACAGATTTTTTTCTTTAAATGAGAAATATGATTGAATTACTTATGTACCTACTTGTTTAATGTTTAGGCAAAAAAATTAAGAAATCTTTTTATACTTATTTACCAAAAATTTGAGAAATATTTTTACCGAAGAAAATTTGAAAGGGGAAATCAGCTTCTACCTTTTACCAAAAAATCGAGATTTTCTTCTCCGAAAAATTTAAAAGTATGGTACTTCATCTTTTAAAAAATTTATTTATTTATTTATTTTGTAAATTGACATAAATTTTTCACTGACTCAAAAAAATTAGTAGGTAAGTGATTTTCAATTCCCGATAAATTCATTTTTTTTTTTTTTTCAAAAGTATTGAGAGATTTTCCCCTAAAATTAATCGAGAATTATAATTTTGTTACTTTAAAGAAATTTGAGATTTTTTCGCCAAAAAAATTATAAAATTTCTTCATATTTTAAAACTTCACATTTATTTTTAAAAAATACTTAATAATAAAGATCAAATTTCAAAACTTTATTGAAATTTATTAATAATTAAACAATTTTAGATTTTTGCCCAATTTTGGGAAGATTTACTATGAAAGTGATAAATCATCTTGATTGACGTCGGTTGCTGCTTTAGAGTGTTTCTCTTAAAAAATTTATTAATTGCACCACTCTGATTCGGCGCTCGAGATAACAGCATTCCTAAAAAAAATCGTATTATTGATATACTCACAAATTGGTAAGACTGATTCCCATCTTCTTTTTTTGTTATTCAACATTTTTAATTGATTTCGTGGGATTATAATTATTTGATAATTATCGTCTTGTTCAGTATTAACCACTTTATTGATAGAAGTAGATACCTGAAAAATGAAACAAGATTAAGCATCACTGTAGCTACGTATTTACATCATATTTCCGATTATAAAACATAAGAAAGAAATTCTTTGTCAAATCGTATGATCACAGTCTGTGTAAAAGGAAAGGTATCGGTCGCTTGTTTAGTAAAAATCAAACATAACGCATTTGCTACTCATATTAAATGCGTATTAGATGAATTGCCTATTCTGAATGCGGAAGGCAAAATTCAACAAAGAATAAGTTTCAATGCTAATGAATTGATCAATGTGTCAGTGTGGATAAAGTAAAACGAAATTTCATTTATATTGTTAAGCCTAATGAAAGTCAAAAATCACAGAAAATGAAAGTAGTGACTGTAATTATGACATGGCTGACAACTCAAAAGGACTTCGAATGCTCGAACTGCACCCAAAATTTAAAAAGTGAAATGAGCCCCACTTTAGAAAAATTCGAAAATATGTAATGAAATATGAGTACCCAATATAGGTAGGTAATGAAATTACACTTTTTTGGAGGGAACAATCCTGAATTTTCTTGAAATAAAAAATATCTCAAAAAATTTTTTCGAAAAAAATTGTCAAGTTATATAAAATTAATTTTTTTTATATTCTTTTGGTGTAAAAATTTTATGCAGAAGAAATCTAGGTGCGTTTTCTTTTTGAGGAATCTCTTTTATTGAGAGAGGAAAATAACCTTGTTTTTTTGGTTTAAATTTTTTCCACCTTTTTTTTAAGAAGTTAGTTTTTTGGAAGAAAAAATCTCCTCAGATTTTTTTAGAATATATATTTTTTTTTAACTTGGAGTGAAAATCTCCTTATTTGAGAACCAAATTTCATTATTTAATTACTTACCTAACTAAAGAAAAAATATAAACTTTCTGGAGTAAAAAAGATTTTTATGGGGAAAAAACGTATAATAAATTTTTTGGAGAAAAAAAAAATCATTCTCACTTTTACCATTGAATAAAATTCAACTACCCTTGCTGAAAAAGTCGAAGTATATCCTAGGAGATCGAAATTTGTTGATCAACGATGAATTAGGTACATAGAATTAAGGAGCACGTTGTTGCTTATCAACATAATACCTATCACATCACTGAATAAGACCAATAGTTAAACATTTGGTAAGAACCAAAAAACGTAATAGGTATAAGCAATTACATACCTATCTATCTAATATCTACCGATAACAGTTTTTTTTTCACGGTCTCAGATATGTGTCTTCATTAAGTCATGCTAGATGTTCCTTAAATCAGAGATAAGGCCATGATCTACAATCAAAATTCAGAAATTTGTGTAGGTAGAGTTTTTAATTGTTTCTTCATTGTAGGTAAATATAGAAAGAGATGAACACTCCACGAAGTTGGGCACACAAAATACGAGTGGGCGCGTATTGAAATATTTTACCAACAAACATTTTACATATTGAAGGAATTATAATGTAGATGATTGCAGGTACAATGAAAATGAACAACGATTAAGAGCCAAAGAAGAGGTTGAAAAGAAAGGCGATTCTTTTTCGATCGTCGAGAAGATCACGTAACATCTATTAACAACGATTACGCTTGCAACAATCATAAAATTTATCGTGAAGTTGGTGCGATGCGCGATGGCTGCAGAGTACGTTTCGTGATTATATAATTTTTCTCAAGTCAACTTTTACAACAACGGAAAACACTCCCTTTTCATTTCAATTGATCAAATTTATCAACAATTTTATAAAAATCGAAAGTGGGTAAGTGGCCAAGTACCTACTAATTAAGTAGCTATGCACTTGATTTTGAATCAGTAAGGTAGGTAGGTAGAGGTACCAAGAGTAGTATACTAGATAGAGCTTACTCAATGCTTAGGCGAAGATAGGTATATAGTTAATATCGTACTTCATACCACTGAAGGATTTCTATCCATGTTTGGATCTATAAGTCATTTTTTTTTTTTAGAAGTAACTACCAACTACCTGACTATTATTTTGTTCTTATAGGTACTTAGTAGTGTGTTTTATAATTTATGCGTTAAATAAATCCATCGTTGAAACATTTTTGGAATGTACAATACTTTTTTGATAATACCTATAATATCATAACTTAAAGAGTTTATTTTATCCATAAGCGTATATAATTCCTAATGTCGGTAAGGTTAATAACAACCAAAGCAAGTAACTGGTATCACGCGTTCATGAAATGAAGTTAACCTGCCGACCGAAATTATATGTATAGCACCTATATTTTACTCATTACAAAACACCGCATCAACAATCTTGCTAACAGGCTTCCATCCACAAATCTCACTTGATGACTTCTGTTCCAACCTTATTTTGTTGGAAATAATGAACATCTACCTGTCCATACAAAGACTTAAGCACCTATTATGCACTTGCACGAGCAAATTTTTGATACGCGATATCTCGGTTGACTTTTAACGCGATTGATGGAATCTAGTACTTGAGCATATTCATGTCTAGAAAACAGGTAGGTAATTTTAATTCTACAAGTACCTACCTAAATTAATTTGATTATTGACGTAGGTAAGCTAATTATTATAATAAATATTCCCATGAGCATTCCCACGGCAAGTGTACGTTCATGAAAAGTGACATAGAAGTGCCTATCCAGTATGTTACCTACCACATTTAATTGCGTAGGCAAGACAATGCAAGCTGCAGTCTACCTGTGGTCTTGGTACCTATAATTGTTTTACAACTAGGTTATATTTCTAAATGGTATGTATTGATGTGCATGTAGGTATGTAAGTGTAGATTTTATTGCTAATCAAATATTAATTATTGTTGTAGAAAGGCGTTATATAAAACGCCTCAAAAGATTTTTACAGCAGTTAGTTAGCGACGTAAAGATTCCAACGGTTTCAATAGAGCAAATGTTTCGAAGAGTATACATTACATTTGAACGAAGATTAATGTTACTTCAATGCATTATGATTCACTTGACATTCGTTGGCGGTGAAATTTATAAGTATATGAACCATACATTCAATTTCATTTATTTTGTTGAAAGATAATTAATAGGACCTAAACTGATGTGTATTTTATTTGATTTTAAGTAGGTAGGTATCGTAGACATTTTTCTTCAAAGAATTAAACGAGGTAATCACGAAGTATTTAGGTAGGTATACCTATACATATCAGATATCGTAAAAAATAAATTTATTATACTCGTATTTTGAAGTGGAAAAGTTTGCTCGAAGTGAAATGGGGAAATTTTTATGCTTTTAATTGACGTTTGATCACGTGATCAGACACAAGGAATATGGAGACCATACCATGGAACTACAGACGAATAGAGAAGAGGGAAAGGGGAAGAGCTTTCTGCAATGTAATTTTTCTTAGTTGAAGTTGGCAAAAATTAATAAGGTACCTGAATTCTCTTTTTAATAAATTGCCTTTTTATATTTAAAAAGTGGCTTAATTAAAAAAAAAAAGTTGAAAAAAGTTGGAAAAAAAAATTGGGAAATTATTGAATTTCTTTAAGTGGAAAATTTGGTACAAAATATAGAAAATTCAAAAAATAGGTAACTAAGTTAGAAAAAGTCAAAATAGAAAAAATGAAAGTCAATCAATTGGAAAAAAATGTCTGACAAAATTTCTAAAAGTCGTAGAATTATTTTGAATAAATTTTCTTTGTTATAAATTACTAACAAAATACTCAAAAGTCCTTCGTTAAGTACCTATACCAATTTTTTTTTGACATTTTCATATTTTTGCTCTGGCACACAAAATTTAAAAACGTGTCGAAATCTGCAACGAAAATCCGAAAGTCGGTGACGAAATTCCGTAAAGAAAAACCTTCACGTTGACTTATTTTTTCAGACATTCTGAAACTTTTTAAAAATTTGAATGACTTTTAGACATTTTATCGATATTTTGTCAGGCATTTTAAAACTTGAAAATTTTTTAAACATTTTTGACTTTCAAATACTTTTTGAAACATTTAAAAATTTGAATGATTTTCAGATATTTTGTTAAACGTTCTGAAACTTATTAAATTTTGTTTTTAACTTTTAAATATCTTGTCAGACGTTATGAAACTCATATATATATATTTTTAAATTTTTGACTTTTAGATAATTTGTCATTTTTTTTTAAATTTTCTCTCAAAATTGGATAAATTTTAGATTTTTTATCAAACTCTTTTGAGACATCAATTTTTAAAAATTTGAATGACTTTGAGACATTTTATCAGACATTTTAGCCGAAAGACATAGAGAGACAGAGGCAGAATAAGGGTGATCTTGAGCACAAAAAAATTCCTAGCAATCATGAAAAAAAAATTCATACCAACCCCTTTTTTCTTTCAAAATTATATCATTTTTAGACATTTTGGTCATACATGACATAAAAATGCTTTCCCATTGTTGCAGAGTGGTCTGCAATATGTTTTCAATTTTTTTTTTTTTAATTTTCAAAAAAGATCAAAAATCTTTACATTTTTTTTGAGGCACTGCATAAATTCAATTTATGGGGAAAATGAAAAATTTGGAGTCAATTTCCATGAAAAGGAACAACTTTCATAAATTATTACAAAAAAAAAAAAAAAAAAACATTGACAGGATGGAACGAAGGTCTAGGACATA
>FIZV01006078.1:0-10681 GCA_900050545.1 Trionymus perrisii | reverse complement strand
TTTTTTTTTTGTTTTTTTTTTTTTTTTTTTTTTTTTTTTTTTTTTTTTTTTTTTAATAACGAATTATGATTTTATTCAGGAATAATTTGCCTAAACCAGTGAATTATTTTAATTATCCATCAAGTGAAGAAGGTTCGAATAAAAATTTGGAAAAACCTGTCGGAGCTAGGTTTACATATCCAACTGGCGCCACCTTAGAGGTATTAATTAATTTCTAAATTTCCAAGTACTCTTCTTTGTTCTCTTTATTCCATCACTAATGACTAGATATCGAATGCGTTTGATAAAAATATGTATTGCGAATTAAAGTAAAAATTATTTTAAAAAATAATTACCCTTATCATGAAAATTATTAAAAGGATACCTATACTTATCTAATGAGAGAAGAATTCACCACATAAGGTTATTTCATTATCTAGAAACTTTTTACGTTGAATTGAAAGTCTATCTATTTATAACTGTTATATTTTATACTGACCAAGTAATTTAAAATGTGATATTTCAAGGGATATGGACCTCACGTCTTGAGCCATGGACTCTACCCTTTAAAATTTGATATCGGTGGTTTACTTCTTGGAGCCATGTTTGGGCTCGGTGCATTGCTTTTCATCCCAAAACTGATACATCTTTTAATTCCCGAATTAGCAGCCTACGGTCACTATGCAGGAACACCATTCGGACGAAGTTGGCAATTTTTTGCTCGGATTTTTTTTTTTTTTTTTTTATATAATTTTCACGTCTAACATATCACTTTTATTTCAGACGTGGATGACTTACCGCAGGGTGTAAACCAAATCGTGTCTCAATTTGATAGAATAATGTCAGACTACAACATTAATTCTTCTGAGTGCATGCAGAAAGCGATTTGTTCCTACGTTCAGTCATCTCGCAGCAGAAATAGCAGAGCTGAATACCTCGATAGTAATAATGTGACTGATAATACAATGAGGTGATTTACACGGTTCTATTGTTATAATTATAATTAGTAAAAAGTGCTTCATTAACATAATATGCTTAAATTTTGCAATTTATATCAGTCGACTACAATACTAGTTTAATTATTACACGTAGGTACCAATTCCTATTTTTTATTTTAGTGACAGTTTAATCGGTTTCTTAATTGATGGTTCGAAATTTAAATCCGCAATTGATAATGGAAAACAAGACATTAGCTGTAGTGTGTTGTATCCGAAATGTCCATTTAATCAGAACAGCATTAGTAATGGAATCAAAGAACTTTTACTTCAGAATGCTACATCTCCAGGTAATCATCCATAGTTGAAGTGAGATGTTACTATTTTATATTTGTACCAGTTTATCGTTGTTGTGTAAATATTAATTTAATTATTTTATTTATACCGTGATTTAAATAAAGTTAATTTTACAAAATATATGTTTTTTATTTTAAAACTTCCATTGATTTTCTAGAAACATAACTTCTGGCTCATTAAAACTCATTGCTTTATTTATTAAAAATATTCAATACTCCTAAATTTGATCAGTGGTTTTCTGAATTTTTTTTTTTTTTAGGCATAATATACTATTATGTAACATAGGAAATAAACGCACTTTTAGACCAGAAAAGTGGTAAATAAAGTGCATTTTACGTATTTCGCTGGTTACATACAAATATTCACACGTACTTTTATTAGGCATAGGTCCTCCCTTCCCTCAAATCATGCACATCAGACTACATAATACTAGGACGCACTACCACTCACATACTTCAGAGATGCTTTACGAAGTGTATACATACGTACCTATTAACTGTCTGACAGAGACTCATAAAGCAATCTTAAACCAACGATTTCAAATCGTAAGGTAAGATGCGATGCAACCGATACAGATCATGTTCAACATGATTCGTAATCGGCATCGTGTCAGGCGATTCGATGTGGCAATGCAAAACATGGCATCGCGCAGAGCTCTAGTAGGTACATGAGTTAGGCGGAGGCGATTCGAACGACCACTCTCATGTAACCAACCAAATACAGCTTAATACAACACTTGCCGTGAGTAGATATCGTGCGTATTACAATTTGGGCTATTACAGAGTAAGCGTGCGAACGTGTAATGTAGATAAGAGTAGAGTCGTCGCAGTATGTACCTTTGACAAACGGAACAATGATGCGCTCTTTCAGGCTTGAAACTGCAGCATTTAGGACATTTAAATATCAATTGGCCGTTACGAACGCCGTCTGGAATGGAAGCGTCATTTGCAGCATTGCCTTTGGGTACCGCTCCCTACAACCGAAGCATAAATACAGGTACTCGTGTGTGTCTATACTGTATATACATATATATATATACAATATACATAGTGAGTAAAAAACAAAATCTAAAAAATATATAAGATGTACATTACATAGTACAAAACGAGGTCACCAGATCATTTTCGCTGATCTCGGTTTCTTAGGCTTTTACCAAGTGCTCCTGACGTACAGAGGAGCGCGCGCCCTGACGAGTGTTCAGCCTGATCTCGGTTTCAACGCAGTTTATAAACGGATATACAATAAAATTTACAATAATATAAATATTTGGCGCATAAACCAAGATCACATAAGAATTAAGAGTTTTGCTTCAGTAGAATCTCGGTTTCAGCGCGCGACGCAACACGCAGTCTGGAATTCTGGATACTTAGTAGAGTTTTCTTAGAACATAGACATACCCAGCTGCTTTTGAACGCGTTCACGCCTTTACTTCTCGATTTTCCACATCTCGTTTTGCACGTTTGTATGTGACTGATCTTGATTTACCCACAAGTACGACTATAATAATCATATACCTACCTACCTACTTATTGAGAGTAAAACTAAAATGTATTAGTCGCAAAACTCGACTGTTTAGCAGAAAAGAAGCACACTAACCGGATCGGTGAACATGGTGCGCAAGTGCGATATGAACGCGAACAATGTAAACGTCTGAAATATAACCGCATTGAAATAGCGATAAAACAGTCGCGTGTTGGGCCACAATATGACAAAGGATACCACAAATTCGGCATACAGCATCAATAACCACGTTAGACAGGCGCAAATAATTCCGCATATATCCTGCGTACAAAGAAAAGAAAATAATGTACATTCAACTACGCTGCTCTGGCCATAAAAAAAAAATGGGAAATGAACGAAAGAGAGGGAGAAAAATCAAAATCACACGGATAACTACGCGGGTAGTTTACCCGCCATGCACTCGGTTAGTTCAAGTAGCGACGACGGCTACAGCTACGGCTACAGCCATAACGATATCCGATAACGTACGTACATAGCTACATACTTCCGTATATCATTCGCAATTCAACGTACTTTCACAAACCAAACCGACGCTTTGTTGAAACGAGCTGCCGAGCAATTTTTTGACGATGCGAAGTAGTAATCCATTTTTCTTCCATTACATCGAATCCGCTACAATATCCAATCAAAATTGTTTCGACGACGCGTCTAAATCGCATCCGATTTGCGCCATGCCACCTCCTCAGCTCTCACAATCGAAACCAATTTCTGCGCAAAGGAACTACAGGAAGAAGGCGACTTCGGGTGCGACTACCTTGTTCTGATACGCATGTTTTTGGCATTCAAAACCTTGAACGCGCCTGTTCATTTATCAACAAGAAAAATGCGCCTATTATAAGTAAGTAGACTGATGTTGTACGCATTCTCGCTAGTGCTACAAGTCAAATTTTAACGTTTGGTAGTGTTAGTGTTTTATACTGAGGATGGCGCCGTTATTTTATCAGAGACGTATCTATGTACACTTACGATAGCTGCAACGTTTGATTTCGTTAAACGCACCTTCACGACGCGACGACCTACTAACTACATGTGCAACTGCCTAGTGCCTGCCCAACAACTTACCTATGTGTGGAAATCAAGTTCAACTTTTTACTTCGGCATATTGCGATGACGATGGTCGATGTAATCGTTCATTCCTTTTCATAAATCTTGAAGGTGTACACGATACTCGACAGAACGTAAGATAATGATGACCATCAGCTTCGTTACGACTACGAGTCTCCGTGATTACGGTCATTCGTTAAGAATCTATATTTTTCAACATTAAGTAAGTAAGTATAGAAGTAAGTACTATCAATATTTTTATCTGAAACAACCGATTCGATGTCGCGTACCCATACTTAAAAATTATGTACCAACTTACGAACGAAGCACTTTGGTATATGGTCTACAGCAATGTTCCACCTTCCGCGGTATCGGCTTAACAATAAACTCCTGATCAGCGAAAGATTGATTGCAATTTTGTAGTAATAATGATCGAGATTACGCGTATCGCAATAATCACTACTGTCTTATTATCATTCATAATCCTACAGCAAAACACAACAAACACCACCACAGAGCGGGTGAAGAGGGGAGGAGCTGTTAACGGAAACGAGACGAAACGAAACGAAACGGAACAGAAACACGAACGTTGAACAGGAATATACGCATACGCCGTATTACGCCACACGCCTAGTGATAAAAAAGAGCAACCCGATTGGCGATTGCCGGGTGCCGGAATGAAGCCGAGCAGCGAGCATGAAGCATGAGCCAAACAGCCGCCATGGTCAATAATTTGCGTTATCACTATGTTAGGTATCACTTATCAGTGCTCGTGTTCCTTTATGTACTTGACATAAAAATTTCAATGTCAAAGCTGTGATCAAAACTACTGTTGTACCCATACACATTGAAAGAAAAAAGAAAAGAAACATACCATTTTATCATAAAAATACGACTGTATGACTAAATCTGGCGAAAATCTGTCTCGAGAACAGTCGAGAAATTATATTTTTAAATTACCGGTGATGCTCTTTTAGCGTACCGTACCATTCCATCATCGTAACGATTACGATGATTAAATTGGGTGCGGGGATAGCGAAACATTTACGCGTCAATCGAGTCGACAGATTATTGGGTTATGGTGCAACGAAGAATACGCATTTCGCGTGCGATGGGTCGCAATTTGACGATCCACAAAGGAGGATAATTGTCAAACGTTTCGCTACGCAGGTAAGTACGCTAAGTAGTAAGTAATAATATGTAGATGGTACAACACCCGCGCCAACTTGTTGTTTTGTACCAACAGTTTGCATTTACGGCAGTACGAAGACGAACGTACAGTTACTTACCGCTCTATTTCGCCCAACACTAAAACGCGTAATTGATTTTAGAATTTTTCACCAACATCAGCGCCGGCGTCAACGCCTTCATATGACGCCGAACAAGATAAATCTAGCGAAGAAGAAATCTACACCGGCCCGTTGTCGAAAAGGATACGTTTCTTGAAAATCATGACACTGGCCACTAGCTTCGGCACGCTGTTTATTTTGAAGGATATGCACGATCGTATCGAATTCTCAAATCAAGCTGTCATGGTCGCCGGCGTCGGCGTTGTACTATTCTTCAGTTTCTTAACGCCTTTTTTAATCAACTTAATTTCGAAAAAGTACTGCGTTAAAATGTATTACGATCACTCTAAGAAACGATATATCGCGCATGTATACACCTTTATGTTTAAGAGAAAAAAGGTTGGTACATACTACCTAGCTACTTTGCAGCGAGATTCTTACGTTAGGTAATCGAGTTTGTATCAAGTAAGTTGGTATTTGTTTGCTATGTTGTTGCAGATTGTGTTCACTCCTGAAGACGTCGTCGTACCCAAAGTTAATAAGTTCTTCACAGTCGCGTACGTAAAAAATCATCCGATGTTCTTTGACGCGGACCATTTCAAGACTGTCGACTACTATAAGAATATAATGGGCTATGATAAACCCGTAGATTTTAGGTTAGATAAAAAGGACGAAAAAGAAAATAAATAAAAAGTAAAAGGCTTGTTCGATTTATTCCTCCTGCCCCCCCCCCAAAAAGTACGTTTGTGCGACGAAATGATTAGCGAAAGTTGTAATTTGTAATTTGTAACGTGTACCCGGTATCTTTAAACTGTTATCAAAACGCGAATTCAATTCGAACGAGAAAAATAGAGTCTATTCCAACGAATAGGTACAACATGGGTAGTTTTTTGTGTACGATAAATGCGCGAGTACTCGCTGTTTACATGAAAAAACTGCTTCTTACAAATACAAAATTGTAGACGTTTACGAGTCGACTAATTTACGTTAGACGGCCGTTGCGTGTAATGTTCGACAGGCGGCGAAACAGAGGCGTTCTCGGCTCAAGCCTAGTAACCGTTTCCATCCGCGCGAACAGCACCTCGTACATAAGAGTACCTATGGCCTATGGGTAATTCTTCGGCACGAAGGGTCGTTGTTAATCGATTTCTGTTTCCGTTAACTGTACAGGTAGACGGTCTCCTAGGTTAGCCGACCTACCGCAATGGTACGTAGTGCTGCTCCGACGAGAACAAAACATACACACACACAGCATTAAATACAAATGTAGGTAAAAAAAAACAAACAAAACAAATAAACGCGTTGATTTTTTAAAGATCGCGCCACGTTTATCGATAATAATTAAGTACGTAGTACGTATGTAGTACTACGTACTTAGGTGTACTGTACGTGTACGCCTATACCTAGACCTACGTATTAAATAACTGAAACTTACAGGCCGTATTTGTATCTGGTAAAAACGATATCGCGTAATTCTCCTTCTTTGGTGCACAAACGGCAAAGCGTATGTTTACTACGTTTTACCGGCTGCTGTACGACTCTGGGCCATTGCTTATCGAACGGCTGCCGCGTACCTACGAAAGACGCTCGTGTAAAAGGTACGGCTACGCGTAGCAGTTGGTAACGAAACCAGGAGACGAGGCGTCAAGGGAAAACACTAGCGAAGCAAACAACTAACCTTTTTTCAATACGACGTAACAGAAACTTTCATTTCGACAAGTCGCGTTTTCGACTATCGCCGGAGACATGTAAGGCACCCGAAAACGACACGGTCTATCGCTGATTTTGGACATCGGGCAATCCGACTCGTGCGAACACTGTCAGGTAAGAAAGAAAAAAAAATGTAAGAAGGTACAAGTATACCCGTACGATAATCCTACTGCCGGCGTGCATGCGTCAATAAATCGCTCGGCACGTAGTGCCGCGCCTCGCCGCTACAATAATCGAAGTACGTATTTACCGGCGAATGTACGTGAACACCGGTCGAATACTTGCTCTCGGAATCGCTTTGAAGAATGAAATCGCGAGCTTCGTTTATCAACTGCAACCGAAAAAATAGGCAGCCGTTAAAGGAGGCGTACATCCGCATCTAATACTCGCTAGTTGACGCAGGTGCGTAGCGACTTGGGTACGTTTCCCATGGTATCGCCAGGTGATTAAGCGTACGTCCACGTACTCGTAGAAAAGACCGGTAGAGACGTATACGCAGACGTAGACGTAGCAGTACTTACACTGCGAAATGGTGGGACTTACTTACTTGAAAGCCGTGTTGCGTTCCCGATTCGACGATGACTAAAAAATCTTGCGTTTTATTCCACAGTTTGGACAAGGTTTGCAGTCGAACTTGGGCTGACGGTAATTCGAAAAGCGAATACGAGCAAACTACCAAACTGTACCTGGACTAAAAATACGAATGCGTACGTTATAAATGTAATACGTATAATTCGTTTACAATAGTATCACACGTGCCTGCCTACTCGCAGTATACATACGTATGTACGTACGTAACTTAACGTAACATAACATAACATAACGTACGGTACGTGTGATGTAAAAGTAGGGCACTTACGGACACTGTGGCCGGAAGAAATTGTCGGAAATACAAGCCGGAAATTGGTAGCTGCGCGTTCTGGTCGCCGTTTTTCAACAACAGCTTGGCAATTTCGTTCATTTCGCCGGACGAATCGACACAAAAGTATTCCTGCAAACAGCTGCTCCAATATTTGCGAGCCACCCTACGCGCGTTAACGAACGCGATTAATAGTCATGTACACTAGAGCCGCGCCGAGGCGTAAATCGAGCTACATTCGCACTCACCAAGACACGGTTCCCACGCCGGAGCCAAAGTCGAACAGAGAATGCGGCTCGAACAGAGGACACGTGTCCTTTATTTCGGCGAAAATTTTGTTCAAAACCGCGTATTCGGCTGCCATCCTTCCCACCAAATATAGCTTACCAACGTAGGTGGTATAATCGACCGGGAACCAGGAATTAATTCGCCCATGCAACGCCGCTGGCAGTTGAGCTCGTTTAACAGATAAATCGGCGCTGCCGTCGTCCGCGGCCGTTTTACGCCCGACGCCTGGAAAACAAAATAACCAAATAGGTACGTACTTCACGTTCTTACGACGAGAAACGGAAAACTGGACGAGAACGTGTCCATCCTACTCGTACCCACCTGCTATGTGAGCCTTCAGTTTCGCTCGCAATTCGTCATTTTCGACGGGAAGTTGTCGACTTTGTAGACTTTGACAAAGAAGTTTGTAATCTGTTCTCAAATTTTTAGGAACGGTATCTATTACGTTACAAAAACGAGAGAAAAAAAATAAGAATGTAATTACGTGAATAACGACGACAGAGAATTCGTAATACGTAATGGAGCAAGACGCGATGCGACGCCGCACCGCGCCGCGCCGATGCGTTGGCCGTACTCGAGTCTTCGATCCGAAGTTGGCTCTCGTTAGTCGTTACCTACCTCGAACGATGCTTTTAATCGCTCGCACCAATTCGTCCGGCAGAGATGAGGTTCCAACTTTTACCTTGCCTGGATGTACCCTCGCGGACATTTCGCCTCGTTTTACCGCTTCCATTACGTCGTAGTCTAGGTGAGGAGTGAGCGTTATACGGGGCTTGGTACATACCTACGATACGTAATCGTTACTTACATATTAGGTATTATTTACGTTAAAAGCTAAAAGAACGTGCAACGCGAGAACAAAGTTATTTTACTTTTCTATAAACGACCGGCGATCGTTTTCCTTCGCGTACCAACCACCACCATCTATCGCATTTTCTCAAATGCATATCGTTTCTGATGCTAGTTCAATCTTGATCGAATCCGATCACGTTCACGTTCACGGGGGCGCTTGCCTCGACCGCAGATTTCACAACAAATTATAGCGGTCGCAAACTGTCTCGCGTTTCATTCGCAAAGGATGTCAAATGCGTAATGCGTGAATCGGTAGTTCGGTACGAATGAGGCTACGGGGTAACGAATAAATTAATCAATCGTGTCGAGTATTCGGTAATTTGTATAAATAACTCGTGCGACTGAAACGAACGAACGTTTACCTGTAGCTGTAGGTATGTCTATGTATTAATTGAACGCATACGTATTATGCCTGTAATAAATAACGTGTAGAAAAACTCCGAAGCCGAGTGTAGCAGAGTAGCAGTAGGTAGTACAGGTGCAGCAGAGCACATCAAAGTTGTTATAGAACGTAGCGCACGTCCGCACTAATTATTTATTCGAATCTCGACTCGCGAGGTGGTGATAACTGATAACGCGGTTATTACTCGGGTAATAAGTCTTTAGACGTTTTCGACTATTGTTGATGTTTTCATTGCATTTCCCCTTTCCCTTGTTCTCGATGAACCCAACCTCGTGTGTGCGTCCAAGCATCAAGTTCGGTTTGGTGAATGGTGATAAGAAGCGCGTGAAGAAGATTGAATTTGACGCCGTTGCACGTTCGTAATCATTATATTATTATTATTATTATTATTATTATTATTATTATTATTGTCATTATATTTTCCTGTGTTTCGCGGCTGCTTCGTTTCCTTTGGTTTCAAACTTTCAGTTGGTAGGTATATTCGATAGTTGATTTTCATTTTATACTAAAATAACGAAATTCGTATTCGCCGTCGAATCGTTGACGCAAAGTTGGCCTTCAATTCTTACTCGTTACTCGGCTCTGTTGGCAGATAATAAATGGGTATCGAAAAGATTTCGTTCAAAAAAGACGACGAAGACGAAGATCCGGATGACGTTCAAATCGAATTATTGGATGACGAAGACGGGATAGCGGTAGTTGAACAGGTGGCGGATAACGATGTTATAGAACCGGAGATCAGTAACGACGAGTATTCAGTTACAGAATCTGATTCGGATTCGGAATCGGAGTACGCGCCTTCGTTGCCACCGCTACCGTCGGAATCGCAACTAGCGAGCGGCGACGACGATGACGACGACGACGACGACGACGACGATGACCATTCCGAAACCGATAGCGTTCAATCACTCCGGATAGGGCGAGAGAAAAAGAGCTCGCAGGATGACATTTTAGAGATGCTTAGAAACGGAGGTGCGGCGAATACGAAGAAGTTACAACCACCCGATATTTCGAATGACGACGTAGTAACGCACGTGTCGTTTTCACCAACGCAAGATGTCATCGCTGTCGCAACAGCAGAAGGCGACGTATACTTGTAAGTAGCGTACATGAAAATGAAGTAGGTACCAGAGACTGAAACGGTACGGATACGTACCTGCGGTACGGATATACCGTACCGTGTTTTTACTACTCGGATACTCTATCTGTATTCGAACTCGTAAAGTGGTAGTACTCGGATACAACGTTATCCGTACCGTATTGTGTTCACTTTTTACTCGAATACGTGTGTCAACGACGCTACTATTATCCTTATTATTATTACGTAACCTGAATGTGTCATCGACACCCTCCCCTCCTATGCGTTACATTAATCCCATTTTCGTTAATCACAGTCTTACACACATAAATGTATGTATCTTCCAATCCAACCTTCCAACACGGT